>CM038472.1:2595854-2834772 GCA_021464305.1 Kandelia obovata
AACACCCACTCATACGAATAAAATATCAGAGAGAGAGAGGAAAAACCCCCCCCCCCAAAAAAAAGAGGATGGGCATTGAGACGGAGCAAGTTTTCCACCGTACCACCGCCGCCGCCGCCGCGGCGACCCTTATATTCACGTACGGGACTTTGAAACAAGGCTTCTCCAATCACTCCCTCATGCAAGATCTGATTCGCTCCGGCGACGCCGTCTTCCGCGGATCCTGTCTCACCGCCGACAAGTACCCTCTCGTATGCGGACCATACAGGGTCCCGTTCCTACTCAACCTCCCCGGGGCCTCCGGCTCCCACCGGGTCTCGGGCGAGCTCTACGCCGTCTCTGCCAATGGACTTGCCCGCCTCGACGATCTCGAGGGCACCTCTCGCGGCCACTACGAGAGGCTCCCGATCAATGTGGAGCCGGTGGCGACGGCTACGGGGACGGAGGTAGAAGAAGAAGAAGCGGGGGTGAAGTTTCCGGCGGAGGCGTACTTTGCTCACCGGAGCTACGCGGCGGAGATGTGGAAACGGAGCGGCAAAAGAGGGTATCTAGTTTACGGAGAGAAAGAGGCAAAAGGGTATACCAAGAGGAAAGACAGGCCACAGAATCTGAGTTTTTTGGAGCAGATTCGTGTTTTTCTGTCCTTCCTTGACAATTGAGGTTTGGAATTGGGGCCAATTTGTAATTTTCTGACTGTTTGTGGGTGTCCATAATATTATTATATTAATGTAAGGACTTGGGTGTGTGTGTTGGGTGTAATTTTGTCTCATACCTTTTGGAAGTCCCATTTTTTTATTGCAGAATGTATCGTTCCGTGATTTCTATGATTTCATACATATATATATATATATATAAAATGCAATTCATCATTTTTTATGCATATTACTTTAAAAAATATATATATTGTGTCAAGGTAACTTTTCTGCTGCGAAAGTTAAATATGATGTTTTGTCATTGAAATGCATGATCAGGATAGTTTATCCTATCATGTCTCATGCAGGTGTCTCATGTAGCAGGATTTCATAACTGGTTAGTGAGGAAACAAAAACCTGTTGCACAAATTGCTTAAAAATTAATAAGAGGGCATTTTTACAGATGTGTTTTACAATTTAATTTCTGCATTGTTTCCGTCCCCCTTCACAACCGTCGCCTGTTAAATCATATATAAGACGAAAGGGACTGCCTATTCATAATCTTGTTTAACATTTTTTTTTTCCTTCTTCCACGTAAACTGCACATATCATTTATAGGAGAAGCTAAGCTATTTTAACATTTTTTTAGGATATGGGGATGATTCTACGATCCCTTCTGAAACAATGCAAGCATGCAGAATTAGCTGCGTTATCATTTCTTGATCAAAGGGGGCCTTAATGGGGGCGTCAAGCTGGATTCCCTCTTTAATTTAATTAGGACACTTTCATTGTTCTGTTTCTTGTTTGACTGAAAGTGTTTGATCAAGTCTTGAAGTTAAAGGAATCTGCTGCTTGAGGTGCTGAAATTCTTGAACGAGGAAATTCCTGTATTCCCATGTAGTCTTCGTAGTGTGTCTGAAATGAGATCATGTAGATATCACGGTTTTAAGTTCCCGTATATAGAGAATATGGTAGTTCATGGACTTGCCAAATGGCTTTGTTGTTTGGACAGAGGAAACTCCTTTGTATATTGCTACTGAGGTTCCCAATGACGTAAACATCATTTCTTCACATCAATTAATGCAACTCATATTCGTGTGTCTGTGTGTGTGCATATATATAAAAGGTTTCCGCTTGAATATAAAATTTCATTATTGAAATGAGAAAAAAATAATAATAATAATAAAGAGCTGCATGAACTACTGAAGTCAGAAGTGGACTAAAGAGGCCTGAAGAGGCGTATTTATTATTGAATAAGGTCTTTCTTTGCACGAGGAGACAATTCTTACATGCCTTTAGGATTCAACGGCCATATGTCCGTCCAAAAGGATAAAATAAAAAACTAATAAAAAAGCTGCAAAGATTCATCCGTGGATATATATATATATATATATAATTGTCACTTTTCAATCCCCTCGTGGCCTTTCAGATTCTGGAATGGTTGCAACAATAATCGTTGCCTAGGACGATTAAAGAACTAAAGAAGAAGAAGAAGAAGAAGAAGATATCGCCTAATATTGTAATTAGAATGGCGGCCGTGGTCTCAATAAATTATTAATCTTGCCAAAACATTCATTGGTAAGATTTCACGACAATAATTAGAATGGTACCTACACCGCACCCCACCAACGACTCGTCCTAGCAAGAAGAAGAGAAAAAAGAAGACTACTTCTGTGATTACAATTATCCGATGTTTTACACACCATTTGAATGAATCATCCATTGACTGAATCAAACACAAATTCTCATTTTCATTACGGTTTCGATCTACGGTTTCTATGATCGTTCATTTTGCGATAAAAGGTCGGATTTTGCAGTTTTTTTCTTTTGCAGTACCTCTACGTGACATGAGGATCGGATATCGTTTTCATCGGGAGATAGCTCTCTTACACGTATTTTTCCTGTCAACAAGGAGCTGAATTTAACAATTATGACCACATTTTCAAGTGCAAGCACAGAATTAAAAATGTATGGATGCTACAGCGAATCGAATGGTTTTGCAGATGTGTCCTTCCAATTGAAAAAGAGCCTATTGCTCATAAATAGGCCTCCTTTACCGGGTTGTATCCATGTAAAACTTCAATCGTAACGTAACAACAAGCGGCTCCAGTGCCGTCTTCAGACAAGTGCAGCCTAAAGACGTTTCTATGTGGCTCTCGGATCATGGTATACAAGTTGGTGTTAACTCTATCCCTCCTTCAACTCAACACCTGCAGTCAGATTAATCAGAAGTCGTGGCGTTTAGATGAATTGATTGACGTGATCTTGCGTCGTAGTAGGAGATTAGAGTAAAAGTGTTGCAGCGAGAGTTGCACCTTATTATTCTTCTCCAACACCATTGGTCTCCTTTATTTGCTGTGTCCTGCACATCATAAAATAACCTTAGGTAGGCTTGGCAGTCGGTTCAAACAATTTTAAATTGGCTGATGTGATTAAATGAACTAACTTTCTATTAAAAATGCAGATATCAAATTAAAGCATCATTACAGATTTTTTCCATTTCTTCTTTGTATAGGAAAGACATCATTGCATGTGAGTTATGAATTGAAATGATCTACGGTGGAGCAATAAATCACATTTCTAACTTTTTGAGAAGACATTAGCAATGCAGAATAAAGGCATAGCAACAATATTTGAATGGAGATCTTCCAACAAGCTAACCTATGAATTCCTTATTTTGGTAGGCAATTAATGCTGCTGCTAAGAAAGATATTTTCACCTGTGGCCTCAATGAAATGTTTCAATCATGTGCAATAACCAAAGAATTTGGGAATAAGCTTGATTATGGAATCCATTATACCTAAAGACCCATGAATTCTTGCAATCATCTTTAATGGGTAAATTCCCAACCTAGTTTCTACTTGACCCCAATCCTTAGCCACTGATTTTGAGCCAACGGCAAAAGCTTTCTGCAGATCACCTGCCACATTTCCATATATTTTGTTTGTTGTCTAGCATTTATAAGTGCACTAAAAATCAGAGAAATATTTTACCATTGGTTACAAGTTAATTCAGGGAAGAAAAAGACAAGATGAAATGACCCTGGTCTAGGTTCTGGCACTACTGGCCCACTCTCAACCGTTCAACTAACAATCATAAGTGAATTCAAAATGCCAACAAAAATTTCACAACAAATTATCACTCAAATATTCATTAACAATCAGGTTAAAACATCTAACTTTCATTTCCCCATGTTCTAAACCCGATTTACCGATAAGAGTCTTTCTGTTCTGTAAAAAAGTGCCTTCTAATAGTCACATGAGGATGGTATGAAACAAAATCAGAATCCCATCTAAAATAGGAAAAACCCTGGGACTAGACAGCATTAAAATTGAAAACCCAACTTCTCAATTTGGTTATCCATACCCAGTTCCTAAATCTACCAATTCATTGCAATTAATCGTGACTTCCTAACCAGTTTGTGGTATTTGAATAACAACTGCTTTCAATCCTGTGCCTCAGATTCTTGCCAAGCGAGCAGACAAATAGAAGTGTCCCCACTGGATGAGGCTTCCTGCTTTCCAAGGTTTGGGGGGGTCATCAGTAAAATTCAGATTTCGGGGTTCTAGCATCCTACTAAAAGATTCATAAAGGAGATCAGAAAGGGTTAATAGACACTTCAAAATGAGGTATTCTGAGCATGGGATCATCCACTTAAAATGTTTTCCAATTAGGTGACTGCTTTAAGAGAAAAAATGTCATTCTAAATTTGAGTGATAAGACATCATATTGTCCGTGTGAAAGTTTTGTAGACATCATCTCATATATTTTCTCATATCCTACTCTTAGTGATTCAAGGGAAAATTCCTGCATTTAGTTCTCCTTATCTATTGAACCTAGAAAGAAAGTGAGAAAGAACAGAAAACAAAGGTTTCTTTTTGTTTAAAATTTTGATGTGGACTCATTTCTTTTCTAGTTAACTATAAGTTTCAAAACTTTGAGGTCGATAACAAGTTGGTCCCCAAATTACAAACCCTTGTGAGACTGCTGCATCACTAAATCCGTCAATTAAGGGAAATTCAACATCAGATTCTATGTAATTGGCCCTCCAAGAAATTTGTGTCCAACTCTGTAAGTATGCAATATGCAGCAAATTTAGGGACAAATAACCTTTCTGTTGATACTTTTTGTGTATTAGGTTGCCTTACTTTGAGATTAACAGCAAATGATAGATATTCACATACTTGTCACAATTCTCAGCTATGTTCCACCAACAGAAAGATCCAACTGTGCTATCTGTAACAGTAAGCCCACCTGTAGCATTCCACAGGTTTTGAACTAGAGGGCCAAACTATTAGAAACTCCAATCTCCAGCAAATTAAATCCACTTTACCTCCTTCAGTTATTGTCATGATGTAATATTTCTGTTACAAGAATTATTGCTGAGCATGCAATGCTTGTTCATTGGGTGTAAAATAGCATATGATCCAGTCGATCACATTCCATTGGAAGTGGAGATTCGTGCTATGGAATCATCATGCTAAAACACCAGTATACTAGATGGAAAAAGCTAACAGCCAACATAACTAAAGAATCAATAAATTATTCTAACGATTAACATGCAAGACTCTATCTATAAACATGAGCTAAGACAGTCATGAGAGATTACCAGATGGAGGTAGGATTGATACCAAGGCCATTGCATGTGAGAATCATTCCTTTAAATCTGGAAAGATATTCCTGCATTACAATAACGGATACCCAGATGAGTAGCCAAATTTTATACTCAAGAAAAACAGCTGTTTCCGGCCAGCCAAGAGAAATACATGCAATAAAGATCAATGTTAACATAAGATTCTTACCCTTAAAGTATACTTATCAATCTCATATATTCCAGTTAAATCATAGTCAAATCTTTTAGCTGGATCACTCAACACTGCAGAGAAGAAAGTTAATAAGCACAGATACAAACAGAGGTCCATAAATTGCATCACTGTAAAGTATGGCTTAAAATGCATCGGATACAAAATCTGCTTCACTTAGCAGGGGTTTATGGTCTGGGGATAGAAAACACTACTAATCCATAGATGAATGATTGAAAGCGTGATAACTAACTTACAGTGGAACATCTAGGATCCTTGTATGAAACAGCTTTTGCAAGAAACTCAAAATGCAAGAATAATTTAATTTTCAATAATGCTATAAGTTTTGGATCTGTTAATTTTCCCGATTTATGTATAGGACGCATTATGCATCAAAATCCATCAAGAATTTCGACATTTGAGCTTGTCATTGTGTAAGGATTACCTTTGTAAGCTTCATTGATCTCTTGGAATTTTGCAGTAATAGCACTATCACCCTGATGCTTATCTGGGTGCCACTTCTGTCGTAAATAACAAAATCATGATATGCCCAAAATCGATTCCATAACTATGAAAGCAATTATTGCAATAAATAAATTTGAGACTTGACTCAAGAAGCTGTATGTAGAAGATGTACCACTAACCAGCGCAAGCTTTCGGTAATTCAATCGTATCTTCTCAACTGTTGCATCATAATCAACTTCCAATATTTTGTAGTAGTCCTGGTCAGAGTAAGATTTTGTCATACAATGTAAGTAGTTACCAAATTGTAAAGTCCAAATCGAAGTCTCCAAACTGGCAGTCAAGCAAACTTATGCCATGCCCAGCAAGAACAAATGCCTTGTGAATAAAAAAGGCTAAGAGATTTGTAAACAGATATTATCAGCAAGTGGTCCTTAACAAAGACACCTTCCATGGCAGGAATAAACCCGATAATAGCATTCAAGTTGTTATTATATAATTAAGATAAAGAAAGAACAATGTCTAATTTATGTCTAAGGAAAAGGAAAGAAGAGGCTGAATTGAAAAACAATCAATCATGACTTGTAGCTTTCATCTTATTATCATTATTTACAGCAATTGTGCCCAAGGAATATTGCCTCAACAAGCTAATCATTGGATAGACTGGTCGTGTCCCAAAAGTCACCTCTCGTTAATCAAAACAAGCCTCCTTCTAGAAAGGAATTTTCTTATTGCACATTTTCTAACACAATAAAGCTCAATTGCAATATAAGAACAGAAAAATTCTTCTTCTACCTCCTCCTCCTCCTCCTCTTCTTCTTCTTGGGTAAAATGAGCAGATACAAACAGAACAGCAACTAAATTCACACATATACAAGAAAGGAAAAAGTTAAATATCCCCAGACCAAGTCAATAACATGAATTACAACCCCAAATACTTTCTTATATTTTCCAAGTTCTCTCACCTCCCAGCCCCAAAACCGACCAAAAAAAATGAAAATAGAAAAAATAGCTAAGAATTAAAAATCCTGAAATCTGAACTGGGTCAAAACAAAATTCACCATTGCTAGCAAGAGTCAGAACTAAATTGAGCAACTAAAAACCTGGAAAAAAAAAAAAGAACCCGACAAAGAAGACATAAAGGAAAAGATATGCTTTTGGGTGAATTTTGGTGCACCTTTGTTGGGGTGGTGTTAACATTGCTTTCCATGTGCTATGGTGATGGGGTTGGTGCAGCCGAGGCTTTGTGCGTAATAATACTTCATTTCACAACACAACACAACACAAAGATGCTATCTTTTCTTGCATCCTCCTCTCTTCTTGGGGTATTAAATAGTTTTGACAGGTGAAAAAACCCAACCATAGAAAAGAGGAATGACAAGATTTGGGTTAATTTGTGTGTGAACGTGCGCGCGCGCGCGTGGTGGAATTTGGGTTCTCGTCTTGATATGATAGAGAAAACAAAGAGAGAGAGAGAGAGAGAGAGAGGAAAAGGAAATGTCTATTTAAATGCCACAACACAGCAATTTGGAACTTCTATAAGGTTCGGCCCATTCACATAATAAGAGGTTTGTATTTGTGTTCTTCCTTTCTCCACTGTACTCTGTTCTTGTATTCCATTCATCACACGTGCACGTCACGTTCGGACAAAAAGCTTTAGAGCTTGTTCCGATGAAATCCAAAATTCAGTGGTAGGGTGAGATTATTGTGAGTTTAATGGTAGGTTTATTAAAATTTTAAGTTGAATTATTACTTGATTAATATTTATTTTAATATATACAATATTACTTTATTTTTTTAAAGGGTACTCGTTAGAATATAGTATTACTATTAATAAAAATTAAGTCGTGTGTACCTATTACAAAAAAAATTAGTTCGTGATTCCATTTACTCCCAAATATATATATATGTATTCAAAAACCAGTACAAATTGATAGTCTTCACTACATTGCTGCTCGTTAGCAGCTTTGTAAAATTGCTAGTAGCTGATATTCAGTTCATGGATGATTGATCACAAAATTAACTTTTTGCACTATTTGGCAGCGTTTGCTCGAAGTATCCCAGCTTGATCATACTCTGATGCATCAGTCAGTTGAACAATTTCATTAGAAAGACTCTGCAAATCAGACAATGAGCCAACTGTGTTGCAGAAATTATTAGAAGTCCAAAATTGAAAAGACCCTTTAAGCATTTAAATTGCAAAGGTAGAGTTAAAATAAGAAATAAACGAAAATCAAGGTCAATGCGATGCACTGATTAGTTTTTAACTCCAAATGAACTCCTCCGAAAATCAAGCTGCTTGAATATCAACCTCATCAGGTCCAGATCAATTGACAGACAATCTCCAATACCATTCCATGATTGGTTTAATCTAGAAGATGAGAAACCCCGAAAGAAAGCGAGCAATCAAGGTCAATGCAATGCACTTTTTGCTGTCCTTGTTAAAGAATCAGACACACTGAAACAGTCTTGACATCACCACCAATATGATGGATCTTTTTGTATCCTCGTCTATCAATGTTGCATGCACAATCCCTGAATCCGTGATGCCTGGAGTCAAGAGAACAGCTAGCAACCGTGTCGATGCTTCTTTGTCCCTCACCAACTTCTGTTCTAGCTTTAGGTGCCTCGTAGTCTTGCTCGATTATATCCAACTGATTTTGAACCCCAAATCGTTGGGTTACAATTTAAAAGTTTGTGACCACTTGATTAAAGAATAATTATTTTAAAATTAGTAAGTAATTTTTTATACGAGGTCTTATAATAAATAATAAATAATTAAATTTTTAATTATTAAATTGAGTATTATTATTATTAAAAATTATTACAATTCTTATAAATATAAAAAATTAGTCATTTATTTTACATATAACTTTTTTTTTTTAAATTTTCATTATTTCATTAGAAGAATATGATTATTTATAATATTAATGTAGAAATATTATAAATAATTTAGAAAGTAATTTTAGAGATATATTAAGAATTTAATTTTAATAATACAACTCACAATTCATTATACTTTATTTTATTTTAAAAGAGTATTTGTATAAATATCTATAACAAAAAATTAGTAAATATAAATTTTAATTTTTTTTAAAAAAATATATATATTATTTATTATTAAATAGACAACTAAAAATAATTTCCTTTCAATTGTGATTATATTTACGTAATTACAACGCCAAGAAGTCCACAGACATAGGAATCTGTTGTTTGTTTTTCAGCAGCATGCCCATAAATTAATGAATGCTATGGGTGAGATTTTGCTTACCTGCAACTCCCAACACCCTCTTCTCCTCCTTTGACATTAACTTCTAAGGGTGAGATTTTGCTGTCTTCAAATGCAGTGACGCCATGATTATTAACAATCTGGTCTACAATAGTCTTCAATCAGACTAGATAACAAACGCAAGCACCAAAACACTGCAAAACTTTCATATTCAAGCTTGGTAGATCCCCTGCGGGTTCTAGTACATCAACTGCTGATGGGACTCATGCTGTATGCTGGCACAAATTTCCCATTTCACTCTCCAGCCAAGAAGTGATAAGCTGCTTCGCAAGGACAGAGTTTCAACAGGGAAGGAATAGTCGCAGAACTAAAAACCGACCCAAATCAAACCTGTACACACTACTTGGGAGAATGATTCCAATTACGGGCACAAAAGATGATGGTCTAAACCTATAGGCACGTGTTACATTAGGGCCTACTTCTAATTTCAAAAGTTAACTTGCATCTGTAAAATGGTTGTCTCGGTTTTGGGACAAAATAACAGAAAACAGAAACTGCAATAACAGAAAACAGAAACTGTAAAACAAGCAAAGTCCTGTTGTAGATGATGACAGGGGATAGGAAAACTGACATCAGATATCAGAAAATAACTAAGCTACTGTACTTCATCAGCCAACGTGGAAATTCACTGAGAAATGACCACTAATGAACTGAGAATTTACACAAGGAACTCAATCTGTCATACAAATAAAAAACAATCAAAATTCAGCCAAAAGAAAGGGCTCTCAAATATCAAAATTGGAGAATAGAATAAGAAATAAACAAAATCTCCAATGTTGATTCTTGATCCATCAATGCAGTCCCAGTAGAACTTGTACCGCTAGATTATATATACTGTCAGCATCCATTGCCTTGAACTGCGCCATTATCATCTTGATCTTCATTTGGGACCTTCACAAGGGCAAACCAGAGGTCTGTGTTGCAGTTAAATGACCAAAGCTGCACCACAGCTTGGCCTCCCATTCCTTTTAATTCGTTCTTTTCATTATTCACAACTGAATTCCAACCTCTAATCAAGTTATAAATTGTGTTATTTTTCATGTCCCAACTTGACAAGCGGATGGAGTTGTTCTCTTCGCCGCACGGCTCTATCAGACCCACACCAATGCCTCCGGGCTTCCTAATTTTAGCTTTTTGTTCATCGGTGAGAAAATTGCTTCTGATTTGGTTCCCCGGGATTGAGAGGCGTCCGTGATGGGTGCTGGTGTCGGTGGCAGACAGAACTTTTGTGATCACCAGCACTGGTTCGCTCCCGCCTTTATCTTCCACAATGGTTTTCCTCAAATCAGTGGGTAACTCTTTAGGCACTCTGTCAAAGTTGATGATCTTATTATTGATTACCTTCCGTTTCTTTGCTTTCACCACCTCTTTCTCTCCTTTTTCACCCACGAATTCCCGTCCACGGAATTGGTCAAACCAACTGTCCTCAGATTTTCTTTCGGAGGCTTTGCTTCCATCTCGGAGGCTTCTCTTCTTTCTGGGTATGGAAGCACCGTTCAGGAATGGCAAAACCCTAGAAGCCCTGTCCCTAGCAGAACTCCTCCACGAAGACAAAGCTTGTTGATCCTGTCCTGCTTTCACACCATTCAAGATCATCTCGCGGTTGATATTGTAATCAAGGGAAATTCTTTCTTTCAGCAATTGCAAGAACAGTTCCATGTCATCATCTTTGCTCACAATCTCACCAACTTCAGCAACCAGTTTCTCATAAGACCCATCATCGCCCAAGGCCTTCGTGTCCGAATTATTGAATGAAGTCCCCATCTTTCTTTCTTGTTTAATGCAGAAAGTTGAGGAAGAAAAAAATTTCAGAACACACAACAACACAGACTTGCACGATGACTGACAGAAACAACAAAAAAAAAAAAGAATCCCCCCAAATTAATCGTCTGCTGGGAAAGTAATTGGAGGAATTTTTGCGTGTTTAGTATGTGCATTTATATAAGCCCTCTGTTCCTTTTCCTAATCGGAGAGAGAAACAAAAAAAAAAAAAAAAAAGCTGTCTCTTTCATTGTTGCCAAGTTACAAGGATTTCCGATTCATGGCGGTTATAGGCTACCAATTCAAAAGAGGCGCGTTTTTCTTGATGGCTTTGGGTTAGATGGGGACACTCCATTCTCCAATCCAAAGCTTCCACGGCATGTTTTACTTCTTCTCCTTCTGTTTTTTCTCAATTTCTCTTTGGTACATTATATATATATATACCGTTTCAGGCCAGCGAGCTAGCCGGCAGTGCTTTCCAATTTTTAGCCGTTTTCTACTTCAAATGGCCCGCGCTGTTATCTTGTTGGCTTTGGTACATGGCGCCTCCCCAACATCCAGTCTAAATCTTTGACGAAGAACTGCATTTACTAAAAGATTTTTAGGGTTGATTCAACTTTTGATTGCAATGGTTCGATATAATTTTTTATGAATAAAAAACAATTTGACAAATAAGTGATAAGCTGCTTGGAGAGGACAGAGTTTTGATATTGCGAAAATCGAGGCAAATAAAACCTGTACACTATGTACGAGGATGATTCCCCATTATAAGCCCTAAAGATGATGGCCTAAAGCTATAGATACGTGTTACAATGAGACCTACTTCTAATTCTAAAAGGTAACTTCAGTCTGTATAATGGCTGTGGATTTGGAAATAATCACACAAAGCAGAAACTGCAACAGGCAAAGAGTCCTTTTTTAGATTAATGACAAGCGATATAGAAACTGACCAGGTGATTGAGTCATTCAACATGAAAAGAAAATTAACATTTTGGCTGCACCACAACTGTTTTAAAGAGAAGAAATTAAAAGCACAGCTAAACCACTGTAGTTCATCAATTGACGTGGAAATTTCGCTACAAAACTGAAAACTAACGAACTGGGAATTTACACCTGGAACTCAATCTGTCTAAGAAATAAAAACAATCCAAATTCAACAAAACAAAACCCCTTCTCAAGCATCAAAACTGGAGAATAAGGAGGGAAATAAACAAAATCCCCAATCCTGATCCTTGATCCAGCAATTTACACCAAGCAGAACTTTTGTACTATCAGCGTCAACTGCCTTCAATTGTGCCATTATCATCCAGATCTCTATCTGGGACCTTCACAAGCGCAAACCATAGTTGTGTATTCAATCTAAATGACCACAGTTGTACCACCGCTCTATTTTCCATTCCTTTCAATCCATTCTCATTATTGTTGATGACAGAATTCCAACCACTAGTCAAGTTATAAACCGCATTGGTACTCATGTTCCACCTGGTCAAGCGAATTAAGTGATTCTCATGACCGCACGGTTCAATCAGACTTGCAGCAATGCCTTTAGAACTGTCAAGTTTTGCCTTCTCTTCATCGGTAAGGAAATTGTTTCTGATTTGCTTCGTTGGCATTGAGAAACGGCCATGATGAGTGCTGGCATCAGTTGCATACAGGACTTTTGTAATCACCAACACTGGATCACTCCCTCCTTTCTCGTCCACAATGATTTTCCTCAAGCCTGCGGGTAGTTCTGTTGGAAATTTGTCAAGGTCGATGTTGTTGTTCTTGGATACCTTCTGTTTCCTCGCTTTCTTGATCTGTTCCTCTCTATTTTTACCCTCAAAGCATCGTTTTTTACTGCCATTCTTTGTCAATGCCCGTGTCTCTTTCCCATTCATCGGCTTGTCTCCTTCTTGTTGTGCAATGGGTAACTTGATTCCAGGTTTTTCCTCAGACCAGTCTGCCAGGAATTGCGGCTTAAGGAATTGGTTAAACCAACTGTCTTCAGATTTTCTTTTATAGAATGTGTAATCGACTTCAAGGCTTCTTTTCTTCCTGGGTATGGCAGCATCCTTCAAGAATGGCAAAACCCTACGAGCCCGAGCCCTGGCAGAAATCTTCCATGAATTTAAGAAAGCTTCTCGATTCTTTCTTGCTTTCAACCCATTCCCAATCCTCCTGGGTCCTACGGTGAAATCAAGGCAAACTCTCTCTGTCAGCAATTGGAAGAACAATTCTTCGTTGTCATCTTTGCTCACAATCTCACCCACTTCAGCAACGAGTCTCTCATAGGACCCATCATAGCCCAAAGCCTTCAAGTCCAAATTCTTGAATAAAGTCCCCATCTTTCTTTCTTGTTTAATGCAGAAAGTTGAAGAAGAACAAAATTGCAGAACACACAAAAACAGAGAATCCCACTATGACAGAAAAAAAAAAAGGAAAGAAAGAAGAAGAACCCCAATTAATCGTTTGCTTGGAGAGTAACCGAAGGAATTTTTGTGTTGTTATATATATATATATATATATATGAAATCCCTATTCTCCTTTTCCCAATCGAGGAGGGAAAAAAGCTGTGATCTTGATGAGTTAAATGGCTGTGGAATTTTTTCGGATTAATAGCCGTTATAGGTTACCAATTCAAAAGTTGCGCGTTTTTCTTGTTGGCTTTTGGGTCACGTGGGGACGCGCCATTCTCCAATCAGAAGCTTATATGATGTGTCAGGCTTCTTCTTCTTCTTCTTTTAATTTCTCTTTGTTACATTATTGTGGGAGGGAGAAATTAATAAAAGAAAATAAAAAAAAAATCAATAGATTTTGAGAGATTAAGGCTCTTTATAAATGATAGAGCTTAAACATTTTGTAATTATACATAATCTAACAATATATTTATTCATACTTATTATATATATATATATATATAACAAATATCCAATTTTATGTTTCACAAAATTAAATTCTACTTAATTTTTTAAGTAAGTCTCATTTAATTTTTTTCCTGTTTCACATTTGGTAACAATTTAATTTCAACCGCTAAAGCAAAGTCAATTAGAAAATTTAATATTTAAAATAAGGATGTTCAGTGAAAAAAAAGAAAGAAAGAAAAAAAAATATTATACGATTGCTCGTTAATTTATAGGGTAGCAATTATTTAGTGACCAACTTCTCTTAGCACAGTACAGTTTGAAGGGGGAGACTCCAACAGACCATTTAAAATATCACTTAATATTTATTCATAAATAAAGATTTGATAAAAAAAATAAAATTATTATATCGTTGTTAGCTTAAATTAAAATTAAACTTAAACTTCAAAATTTTTTATAACAAATTTAAATCAAAACAATGAATATTCAAATAAAAGTAAAACTTACCTAACAAATAATTATATCAATAAGAATAAGCAGAAGAGACATATTAAAATATAAAATAATAAATATGATATATAATTTCCTAAACTTGGTAATCTTATGGTAAATCATAACAATATAAACAATTTATTTTTTAAATTCAACAATCTCTTTTTTTTAAAAAAAAGAAAAAAGAAAAAAGAAAAAAAGAGAAGAAATACAAAGAACTCTTCTTCTTGAATGCATCACTCGTCAGAACTGAAAACTGACTAAGAGACGCTTGTTGGATGAGGGCCACTCAACTGGTTTTAGCATTTTGAAGATTAATATTGAAAGAAGAAAAAAAAAAAAAAAAGAATATGTTCGCTGCAGGAAGCATGAGAGTTGAGAACATCAATTTTTTTCTTTTGTTTCTATGAAGTTGTATAGGATGAAATGAGAAAGGTTCTGGTCAGTAAATTTGTTGCGCATATTTCAATCCTGCCTATCGATCATAGATAGCATTAGCAATGAATAAATGTTAAATACAAATGATTTTATCATTTCCAAGAGCTTAATTAAGAGAGCGATCATAGACAGCATTAGCAGCGAATAAATGTTAAATACAACGAGTTTATCTTTTCCAAGAGCTTGACTAAAAGAGCGATTTAAAACGGACAACTGACCAGAGTCTCCATTTAACAACACTTCCAGGGGAACATAAGGAGATTCCAATGATGATCCAAACCTGGAGATTGGTTGTAGTGTTTTACTGCCTTCTGGCACACTGGATTGTTAAAAGACCAGAGGCCAAAATCTCATCCGCCAAACCTGCATGCTGAGCCCACATATATGCAAGTTGCATCTCATGCGAATTTCACAAACCAAGAGTAATGTCACAGTTCTACGTATAACTTGCTATATGTGTGTCTTAAAATTAGCCGTCAAGTCCTGATGGCACTTCAGAACACAGGAGTTTTAACTCTTGGTGACAAAAGTTGTTACATGTGACTTACCTTTTTTAAGATTTGTTTATAAGAGTTGTTTATGGTACCTAGCACACATTCTTCTGCAACAGTGTATCTAGCCTTTTTTTTATTAGATTGCAATGATGGGTAAAAACCCCTTCCAATTTCAGTCCACTGAAGGGGGGCAAGAACGCAAGGGGCAAAGAATCATTGGCATATATAAGACTCGAATGAAAAATGCAATTTCTTCCCCCCCCCCCTCTGCAGCAGAACTCTGAAGGGTCATGTCTTTGGATGGCTCGAAATTAAATGACTTGTCAAAGATTTAAACAAAAAAAAGGTACAACCTTATTACAGACGTTGAGAGCTGCCTCTTTCTATATCCCATTTGTATTTCTTCATGCCTAAAATTAAATCATGTTTCAAGTACCACCTAATAAACAGTAATAAAGTGCCAGCAGACCAAATAGATTGCGCAAGGCTTTGAAATCCAAGCCCTGGAGTAGCTTATTAAACAAATGCAAATCAATACGAGAAGCAGCTGTAGGAGGCATTAACTAATTGTTTCAAATCAACAGAAAGGAACAGTGTTGAAAGTCTCAACATTGCTTACAATGCTTATATTTTGAGTTGAATATCAGAAAGCAACCTCCAATCAGATGTTGGTGGTAGAAAGCAGATGCAAATATGATCTTCAAACACCAGGCCTTCTCAGAGGTTGGGATGGCAGTCTCACATGGTTGCTTCTACCTCAGGGTCAGTTTCAAGAGGAGCAGGAGGTGAACTATTCCCACCTCTTAAACGTGTGGCCACATTTTCGATAGCAGAATTGAGTTGGCTGATTTTAGCATTCAAGGTTTCCCTGGTTTTCTGCTTTTAAGGTAAAAGGAGAGTGGAAATTATACCAAGGCGCCAGAAGAAAAAATGTTGCGAAATGATTAGAATTGTTTATTACCTCCAAACCTCCATCGTAATATATGGGTTGCTTAGCCCTCCGAAACCCATATTCATCTTCATTTAGCAAGGATCTTCTTATCTGAAATGATAAGAGCCAATAGAAGGAAAACAAATAACTTATCTCATCAGAAGTTCAAAAAGACGGCATAAGATAAATAAATATCTCAAGCACAAAGCAAGAAAGGACAGTCCATTGCTTCCATCAAGAAACAGCATATTGTAAAATTCCTTTTTTAATGCACAAAACTTATGCAATAATAAGCCATTGGTTAAGGTGAGAAGTTGACAGCTGCAATCCAATCATGGTACAGCTTTACATGATAAAATAAGAAAATGCGAATATAATCCTAATTGATTAGATGAAGGGTTGGAAGTATGTTTCAACAATCAAGAACAACAACCTTACCCCCAAGCACAGGCCCACAAGAGAAAGATGGTATTTGAGGGTGATAGGCACCATGATTACTGGTCAACTGAAAGTAATTCACTTGTCCACATTAACAGAATGGAAAATGGAAGTAATGTATTGCTGATTAACCATCTTTGATACAAATGCACAAGTGACAAGACATTTGAGATTATATAGACATTGAACACCAAAACACGTAATTTGACCATGCAACATTTATACTGGCACTCTATGGAGGTGTCAACTGTTGCATGATGTACAAAATATTGTTCACTAGCATCATTGTCAACCCAACTTTGTGAGCCTTTCAAGTACTCCAATGGCACATTTGCACAGATATTCCAAGAATTATTACAGAAAAATTAACATATCTAGTCACCTGAGGAGCAAAAATATATGCTAAGGTTCCACATACTGCACCTCCCCATAGAAAGCCAGCAACAAAATCACCAGCACCACCACTGCCACCATCCCTGCAAATGAAAGAGCAAACAGCATAAGTGAAGGCATTTGCATATTAAAATTCAGGAAGAGCAAGAAGCTGATTTGATCACACTTTACATAGCTAAGGGAGTAAAAATCAATCTTGAAAATATTCAACAGACACTACAGGAGCCTTGACTCCCCTAAGAAAACTTGCGTTGGGGGGTGCCGCAATGTGGTAAGGTTGTAATATATCACAAAATCAAACACTCAACAAGAAAATCGGAACTGAGATCCTACATATGTAGAATAGCACATTATACATTACAACGTTAAAACAATAAAAATTGCCCAAAAGGAGAAGAGAGGGGAAGATACAAAGTTTTTGGATTTAACCACACTATTGCCTTGATCCAGTTCAAGTTCATTAGTCACAAGGCCTTGATGGTATCAGATTATTCAGGTACAAAATATTGTAACAATTTCCTATATGCAATCTCCATCGAAGTGTAAATCTATCACAAAAGCACACATCATTCTTTGCCTTCTCAAATTTCACAACTAATCATTTATCTATACCAATTAAAATGACCAAGTAGCCTACTTGGAAAAGAAAATGAAAGTTCACTGAAGAAGGACCTCAAAGTTTCATGATAAATATATCCAAACATAAACCAAGAGCATCGCATGACATGTGGGTCAAATGACTAAAAATGTCAAAACCCCAGGTAAAAATCAACACATCTCAGATTCCAATTCCATGCTTCTCAATTTCACATAGATTCTTCACATGCCTTTCAAAAAAAAGGATATATGGTACAACATACCGGTATTCTGCACATACCGACAACCTATGGCCAATACCCACTCGCTTTGACTTCCTTTGAACAGCCAATATAGGTGTTCCGGCAATTGAATTGGTCTTTACAGACCAAAGTTCACGCTGCTTGAGATGAGATCCACCTAGGCCTAAATAAAACAGTGCCATGACATTTCTCCTCCAAACACCAACTTAAAACTTAAACAGAGAAAAAGACATATTTAACATCGTAAAACCTCAACAAAGAGCTGGCAATCCTTTTAAGATAATCAATTCATATTTTCAGCTTAATATTTGTGCAATTCATACAAAAGAGAGTACAGGTTACCTTGATGCAATGCTGTACCAAAAACCAAAACACAAGACAATTGTATTAAGTAATGTCTAGTAAGCTTCCCAAAATCAAAAGGCACCTAATTTTTACTCTTTCCTTTGCCTAGAAATTTTTCACCTTTATATATACTTTGAGTTAAGCAATCTTATAACAAGCTTAAAAGCCACAAAATTGTGTAATTATCTAAGATTTCCTTAAATTTGACAAAACCCCCAACCAGAAACAAAATCAAAGAACACCACAAAAAATTTTTAATTACACAAAGTTTGCATGTCTGCAACTCATTGGAGTTAACCTAAAACAATCATCGAAACAAAATTAACATATTACAAAAAATAAAAATAAAAATAAAATGCAAAGCCCTATTTATACATCCAATACAATTAATTACACAGAATTACATAAATTTTCTTTTTTTTTAAAAAAAAAAAAAAGAAGTGAAAATCGTGATCAATAAGAAAGAACAGCTACAAAGCATGCGCGCACAGAGAGAGAGAGAGAGAGAGAGAGGCGGATACATCATAAAAACATCTTCAGAGATGTAAGTTCACGAATTCGCGATCCCATTACTTCGAAAATTATTAGTTTTCTTACCAACCAATCACACGACAGGTGTACGTGAGCAAACAGAAATAAGCTGTTCCTGTAGTGTCAATGGTCTCATGCGATTGATTTAGAGAGTACCTGAGATTGCTACAGTAGACATACTGACCGCCATTAGGGAGTAAGAAAGAGAGAAGGAAAAGAGAGAGGAAGGCTCGTGGAAGTAGAAAATCGTGAGTTATATAAGTCACAGACATTTCCAGATATACCCTTGAGCCTCGCGAGAATTACGTGGCCTCAGAGAAAAACAAAATGTTTATACATTTTGAAAAATAATAATAATATATATCACCTCAATATTGAATGTATTTTGTACAAAATAATATCCATGAGATCAAATCGAATTTCAAGAATAAAAAATTTCTTGTGGGGTTAAAATTTTTCTTTTTCTTTTTTTTTAATGACTAATTCAAGAATAAATAAAGATAATATAATTTGTTTTTTCCACAAAAAATAGAAATTTTTGAAAATGGAAACAGGGGCAATAGAGTCTAAATAAATAGAGGAGATTTGTGGGTCCCCTGCCAGATGAACCGACGACTATACAGTTAAATCCAAAGCCAAAAGTGCCGTCGGATGATCCGCACCTCCAAACGAATCCAACCAACTTCCAAAAAGAATAATTTATTCATTTGTCTCCCGTACCCATAAAATGAAATTAATCAAACCACAGCCCCACGAGCTTTCAACATAAATCAACTAAAGCGATTCCAAAATTATCGCATCCCCTCTTTGAACTCCACGCAAATGTTACCTCAAGAGGAATTTCTTGGCACATTTTGAATTTAGGCCCTAATAACTATTATATCGTCCTTTTATAATTTTTATTTATATGTTTTATAATAATTAGATTTATATATTTAATTATAATTAACAATAAAAATCCGAACAATTAAAAAAAAAAAATCTTGACGATGCCATCTCATTTGTGTTGTCAAGACTGCCCAATAGAGTGAAACACCCCCTAAACTCTAATGCATTCCACTAAGCATCTGATAATAGTAAGGAAATTATTTAGTTGTTAGTCATCCTTCATTCGTAAGCCCTAGTACCTAGAGTGGAAGTGAGACTATTTACACTTTATCCTTGCTAGATCAGCTATTGAAGCTGGGCGACAAAGTTCCAACCAAACATGGTAAAGATATTGCACAGAATGAACTGGCAACAATGACAATGGAATGATGAATTTGAAATCCAAGCATTGGAGTAGCTTAATAAACAGATGCAAATCAATAGGAGCAACAGCTGTAAGAATCAATCTTTCACTAGATTGTTTCAAACCAACACAAAGGGCCACTATTGAAAATCTCAACGGTGCTTACAATGCCTTATATTCTAAGTTGAATATCAGAAAGCAACCTCAAATCCAAATCAGACACGGTAGGAACATGCACTCACATATCTGATTTTCGAAGATAAGGTCTTCTCAAAGAATGCAGTGGCAATCAGAGGTGAGTCTTACATGGTAGCTTCTACCTCAGGGTCTGTCTCATGAGGATTACGAGGCCAGCTATTCCCATCTCTTGCATGTGCAGAATTGAGTTGGCTGATTTTAGCATTCAAAGTTTCCTTGGTCTTCTGCTTTTTAGGTTAAAAAAGAGTGGAAATTATTCCATTAAGCCAGAAGATTTCAACCAGAAGAAAATTTCTGCGAAGCAAATAGAGTTGTTTATTACCTCCAAACCTCCATTGTAATATATGGGTCGCTTAGCCCTCCGAAACCTGTATTCATCTTCATTCAGCAAGGTTCTTCTTATCTGTGATGACACGAGCCAGGAGAAGGAAAACAAATAACTTTAACTCTTCAGAGAATCAAAATGACTACATAAGATAAATAACATCTCTCAAGCACAAAGCAAGAAAGGATAGCCCAGGAGAAAAATATGTTTCAACAACAAAGAACAACACCCTTATCACCAAGCGCAAGCCCACAAGAGAAAGGTGGAGTTTAATAGTGACAAGCACCATGATTACTGGTCGCCATTTTTGTTACAAATGCACAAGTGTCTAGACTTTTGGGACTATCAAGACAAAATGCCAAACCACATAATTAGACCATACAGCATTTATACTGGCATCCCATGGTAGCATCAATTGTTGCATGATGTATGAAATATTGTTTGGTGGCATTTTTGTCAGCTCAACTGTGAGCCTGTCAAGCTCTGCAAAGGAATATTTGCACAAATATTCCTAGGAATTATTAAAGGTTAAATTAGCATGTCTAACCACCTCAGGAGAAAAAATATCTGCTCTTCCACAAAGTGCACTTCCCCATAGAAACCCAGCAATGAAATCTCCAGTACCACCACTGCCACCATCCCTGCAAATGAGACCAAACAGAAGAAGAGAAGAACTTTGTATATTAAAATCAGGATGAGCAAGAAGCTGATTTGATGAAAACTCTTAACATACCCGAGGCAGCAAAAATCAATCTTAAAAGCATTATATAGAAAAATGTTTTTGGGGTGCTACAATGTGGTAAGGTGGGATAGATCATTAAGTCAGACACTCCACAATAAAAAAGGAAATGAGATCCTACATATGTAAGTATAACACATTATACACTACAACGTTAAAAAAATAAATATTGCCCAAAAGGAGAAGTAAAAGCAAAGCAAGCTACTAAGCTTTTAGATTTAACCACACTAATGCCTTGATCCAGTTCATATTTGTTAGTCACAAAGGGCTTTGATGGTAACAGATTATTTAGAGATTAAATATATTGTAACAATATCCTATAAGCATTCTCTAATAGTAAACACGGTTATCTCCAAGGAGCAAATCATTCTTTTCCTTCTTAAGTTTCACAACTGCAGATCATTTATCTAGACCAATTGGAAACAGAAAATGAAAGATACACCCAAAAAAGAGGACGTTGAAGTTTTATGATAAATATATTCAAACAATGAACCAAAAGCATCACATGAAAAGTGCGCAAATGACTAAGAATGTCAAAAACCACCAGCCAAAAATCAATGCAGCATCTTGTATGCCACTTTCATGGCACTTACAACTTTTACATAGATTGCTTCACATGCCTATCAAAAACACAAGTATTCAGTACAACATACCGGTATTCTGCAGAGACTGACAACCTGTGGCTGGTACCCACCACCAGCTTTGACTGCCTTTGAACAGCCAGTATTGGTGTTCTCACAATCGAATTTTTCTTTACAGAACAAAGCTCACTTGGCTTGAAATATGATCCGCCTATTCCCAAATAAAAGATTTCCATGATATTTCTCTTCCAAACACCAAATCACAAATTAAACTGAGAAAATTTCTTATTTAACATCATAAAACCTCAAGGAAGAGCCAGCAACCCCCCTTTTTTTTTTTTATCTATTTCATAATTTTTTTAAAAAAAAAAAAGAGGAGAAACCCTATCTACACATCCAATACAATTTGTTACGCAGAACTACAAAAGAAATAAAAAAAAATTAGGAGTTTCGCATCTTCGATAATTCCATAAAAATAAAAATAAAAATAAGTACGCACACACGAATATGCACAGGAGAGGAAACAAAAATTAGGTGTGCTTTGTAGGTGAGTGAGTGAGTGAGTGAATACCTGAGATTGTTAGAGGAGCGAAACAGATCGCCATTAGAGAGTTTGAGAGAGAAGGAAACGAGAGATCTAGAGAGACAGAGAGTTGGGGCCTCGGAGGAAGCGGGAAAATCGTGATTCCTGAACTATAAATAACATACGTTTCCGGATATACCCCAGAGGTTTTGCGAGAATTGCATGTTAGTACCAATTTTAGAGAAAATAAATAAATTCACAAATATATAAAATAGACACAACTAAATACAATATTTTTAAAAAATTTATTAATATAAAATTTTATCGTGAGATCAGATTAAATATCAATTTATTTTCTTTTGGAATTTTTTTTATTCTTTACATATATATATATATGTTTTTTTTGTTAGACTATTAATTTAAGAATAAATTAAAAGTAAATAAAATAACTGGTTTTCTATTTCCTCTGGAAACCAACAATTTTTTAAAGTGACACTGACACTGCTTATAATAATCCCCTTCCACTAACTTTCAATGAGAACAATTTATTCATGTCACCCCGTACCCATAAAATATGAAATTAATTAAATTATAAAATAACTTTCAATATAAATCCATGAATTTATTTTACAATTGTCCCATCACTTCCTTAAAACCTCTTTGAAGAAGAAGCAAAAAAAAAAAAAAGTATACAAACGTAAATTAAAAATATACTTGTAAAATTATATCATTATATTATCATGATTATCTCTTACAAATTTATATGTTTTATATATGATTACAATTAATGGTAAAAATTATTAATGTGTAATGAAGCCATAGCCGATTTGAGCAACACTAGAACTTTATGCATTATCCCAATGAGATTATTTTCGTTTTATCCTTGCCATGTTTACCAAATCAGCCATTGAAGTAAAGGTAGGTTCACTAAGAGGCAAACTAATGATTTAATAGGCCGAAGGACTTGACTGATAAGCATTAGTCTAATTAAAACCCATGCAAAGGTAATTTTTGTGCAAATGCTCATTACACCACTTGACCACGGTGGCCACAAATTTCAAATGACTAAATGGCAATCTTTTTTATTGTCCCTACACTTTATTTTTTCCTCAATGGGCTCTGGCCAACGCCTCAAATTCTCCTTGCTGCATCCCCATACCACAAGCATCATCTTTGTTGCATCTCCTGGCGACGACTGGTTCATGATTGAAAACTGTGGCCTTTTCGATAAGTAAATCACGGGGCAACATAGAGCTTCCAAGGATCGAGAAAGATGTCAGAGATCCAATGGTTGCGAATGTCTCACGGCATTATAAAACTGTGCCTGCTTAATTCTCTTTATATACAAACAGCCGTAGCTATGCCTATGCACCCAAAGCGCGAGCTAGAAATGCGAAACAAAAGGTAGATTATTAGCGAGTCCTGTGTGTGTTATGGACAGACGGAAATTTGGATTTCCTTGTATAGTCCATGCACTATAATATACATAATCCACGAGAACCCTGGAACTACTTGTCTGAGGATCTCCCCTAGAGAAGCAGTGAAGTATTCACACGGTGCCTTTCGGGCAGAAGCTCCGTCTTTGAAACAGGTTTTGTAGTTTGTTCCTTGTCAGGGAATGGAAATGAGAGAGAGAGGGAGAGGGAAGCAGCCACACCTTCCTCCTCTACCTTCTCTGCTACCTTGTCTGGAGGCTTGTTCCGGATATGATTTTTCTCTACCATCCCGACAAAGAAAGGCAGGTTTCCCTTACTTGGGGATTTAGTCTCAGCCCCTAAAGCAAGCTCGAGATTTGGGGCGCCATCATGAGAACAATCCTCATCCCTCAAGGACGCTTCATTCCAGGCCATGGAGTTGCTCCGCACCCAGAAATCCTTTGCACAATTTGAGTCCACTGGAAAGAAGTACCTTTCTGCAGTTCCTATGTCCTCTGAGTTAACTTTATCAACAGAGGCTTTCCCTTGGCTCCTCTCAACCAAGGAACTGGAACCCAGAGTAGGTAACTGGGGAGCAATTGTGTCGCCCAATGGGATTCTTACTCTCATATTGCTACATCCATATTGACCACTGGAATCAGTCTTCATCTTCTTACCATAAGCCTCGCCCTCTGCAAATATAACATCTACCTCAGGTGTTGTTCGACTTGAGCTACCAGTAGTCTGGATGCCTGACTCCAATGGACCCAAGTATTGGCTTTGCCTACTATTTGGCTGCCAGCCATTAACCCCTTTAAGGGTTTGGTCTCTCTCCAAGGGAGATTCTACGTTCATGCTGGCATTCAGGTCCATTACGATTTTGACTTCATTTCTGTGAGAATCCTTCACATCCACCATTTCGTCTGCACCACCAGTCCCCCCGTCACATAAATTTTCATTCCCAACGTGATAAACCTTAGAACATGACATGCTTCCTCTAGCTTGTGAAACATCCCCATGCACACCTATTTGAGTGTCTGCAGCAACATTAAAGCTACTGCTGGTTCCGGCTGTAGAAGTAGATGGTTTGCTCTCAGTATGCACTCTGCACTCCTGAGTATCAGCTTCCTGCAAAGAAAGGGAGGGGGGATGAGACTGGTAAGCAATTATTCTAACACAACTTATTTTTCCTCTTTTTTCCAATTTTTTTAGCCTTCTACTGTTGACTACCACAAGGAGAAACCATTATACATTAATCTATATGCATATAGCAACTCAAAATTGATAGCAAAACCACCAACTTGCTGGGGAACATGCATCAATAAGATCAATGAAATGCAGGATTGCAAGTAATTGCTTAACCATAGCAGAGGATTAAAGACTTCCTAAATGCCAACCTGAACCATAATCTCATGGATCCCTTGGCAGAATTATGCATTCTAGGGAGACAAGCATGAGATGGAAATCTCAGCCAGTCATCATTAACCTCCTATGAGAGCACTGATTTGATAAGTGATAACAGTACCATGAAGAAAAATCAATACCAGATTACATCAAAATGGAGGCCTAACCTACCTACCTCCAGTGCATTCAGGAAAAGGCAAACAACCCTCTTCCCTGCACTTTCAGTGTATAATAACCACCTTATACCCCATAATCAAAGACATCATGTTCTGTTCGCATGAGTGTCACAATAAATGAAACCATAAAGAGGTAGCCCCTAATTAGTAATGACAGACAAGGTATGAAGTACTAGTTGGGAACATCTGACAGCAACTGAAGACCATTACAACAGAGACCAGCCCCAAACCTAATCCGCATTCCCTATTTGTACAGAGGCAAGAGACAGAAGCTAGGCCAAAACCATCTCCTCATGTTGGTTGGTCATTAGGCACATAAACTGGAAAGGAAAAATGTGCAGCCATGCCCCTGTTATAACCATGATAGTTGTATGAACCTCAGCAATTTGCCAGTGTAAAAACTGAGGCAACTTGTACCAATGAAAAGAAAAATCTGAGCTATTTAACCTTGAGCGCACTTGCATATCAGCCAAAGACTTTTATGCACAAATGTGAAAACTAGTTAAAGTAGTGAATACTGACCATACAACCCTCCCCCCAAAAAAAAAACCAAAATGAAACAAAGTCAGTAGTACCTAAGCATATTTGTCCCCTCAGTTTTTGAACCTTATACTTGAAATCATTTGTATTCTCAACTTTCAATTTTGATGACATGAAGAGGCAATGCCTCTTATTTCTGAAATCCAACTATAAACACACAGAGCAAGGGGCAAATAAAGGGAGGAAATGGGAAATTCAAACAATGTGGTCCAACAAAATCTAGCTCTTTCAATTTTAAGATCCATCATAATATAACTGGTTAAACAACAAATGGGTTTCTGCTAGGTCTTCCTATACTGTGGAAAGACTGGATAGATGGGAGTATTGTCTCTCAAATCAGCCCTTGTTAACTAACCAAAATCCACCTAAAGACAGTACAACTGGAAATTTCTATGGCAAAGAACTATTAGGGTTAGTTCCAAGATGTTCAAACTTTTACCCAAATTGTTTCCAAATTTCACTCTGCATTTTGTCTCTTCCACTAAGATGCATAAATTTCAAATAGTCAGAAGAGAATAAAGCCATCTCCAATCTAACAGTTGCAGGGAAAAAAATACAAAAAATATGTCAGTCAACATGATAAAGAGAAAAGCCATTTCCAATCTCACAATTACGGAACAAACAAATGCAATGCACAATTACAAATAGGCCAAATTATTGTCAAAAAGAAAAAAAAAGAGGTTGTCAGATGCTTATAATATGCAAGTTTCCTTATCTAAAGAGATATTACATGGGAATATTATGTTGCACAATTCTTAAGCCTCTCCGCAAAAGTAAAATTCTGCATTCCAACCAAAACAAAAACTAGAGTGCAGGAAGCTATTTTGAACAATTGGGTAGTACTATCTTGTCAAATATAAACATACTAGAGTAAAACATCCGCCATGTGTCACATCAACCTAACAGCAACCAGTGTTTTGATGTTGAATGGATAACTACTTTTGGCTCAATAGGTACCCATAGCACTAAGACAATTTTTTTGGGGGGGGGAATCTGTAACATAAAAGATCCAAAGATCTGAAAAACCAAAGTCCTAAGAATTAAATTGATGACAGCAAATGATTAACATGAGAAAGCACATTCATATTTGAAAAACAATGCCATCTTTTCCAACATGGGTGATTGGATGCTTTGAAAAAAAAAAATGAAGACAGGAGAGAAGTGCAATTAGCAGTACCATTTTTTATTTCAAATGATAGACAATTTTCTGAAAAAACACAAAGAGTCCCAACTCATAATGTTGGTTTAACTTCTTAGAACATAAACTGCAACATTATCTCCTTTGGCTGGGGAAAATGTGTTTTGTATGTTTCTGCTGCCTAGCCAACAACTCAACCATGAATAAGCACATGTAAACACTCTTAAAGCAATTGCCAACCACAGATATCTGCTATGAAAATAAGCAAATAAATAACAATACCTGGGAACAACTGGTGCATCTGTTTTCTGGGTGCAATGATGCATTACTTGTTG
Organism: Kandelia obovata; assembly: GCA_021464305.1. Lineage (NCBI taxonomy): Eukaryota > Viridiplantae > Streptophyta > Magnoliopsida > Malpighiales > Rhizophoraceae > Kandelia > Kandelia obovata. Next base: position 2,623,150 of record CM038472.1, read on the forward strand.
CAAAATTGGACAAGGATTTGGAATCAAATCTACTACCTTGCTTCTCAGAATTTGTTTGTAAACTAGAAATTTTTTTATCAGAATTTCCAAGCAATGGCATAATCTGCTTATCAGGAGCAACTGATGCCACAGCCACATCACAAGAACCATCATAATTGGGTGTTTCCCTTGAGCACAAATTTTCTGATAAAGACAAGGCAGCGGCAGGTGCATTCCAACTGGGCATAACATTTTTCATGGAATCTGAACAGTTTGACCGTCTTGCCCTGAAAACTCCCCACAGGAAGAATAACATGTTCCAACCTGCAAACAGTAGTTAAAGAACTTTAAAAATTAATGCAAGTCTGGGTAAAACCTCAAACTCAAGCTCCTGTAGGGCATAAAATTCATGTGAGGTCAATTCTAGTTATTTAAAGTGAAAAGGTTTGCTCACAATACAACAAAGGACAGAATTACCCTAACAATTCTGTCAAACAAACAACCACTGCAAAGCTTTAAGCAGACTCCGTGATATATACAATCATAAGCACATAGAATGAGAACAATTTGCAAAACTTTATCAGCAAAAATCCTTGAAATAAAGATTTGCTTAAATTTCAAAATTTTGGCAATGGTGGGATCTCCCTGTCTCAGTGATGTATGATACCTGAGGAGGACCCAATACTCAAACTGGACATGATAATTTTTTCTGTTTCAACACCACATCACCTGAGATCCTTATTCCCAGCAGTCTGTTAGTTACCCCAATTGGGACAGATTTATGCATTTTGGATGAGATGAAAGCAAACTCTTTCATAGCTATAGGACTTAAAAGAGAAATTTCTGTCAAAACCAAATACCAAGTAAAAATGCTTTTTTTAATATAGCTTTAAAAGATTCATCACAGTAGTACTTGAATTTAGCATAAACTCAATTCCACGTGTTCCAACAAGTAACCAGTTGCCATCTTGAATAGAAAATTGACAAACTGAACCCCAAACTCAATAGAGCCCATGACGTGGGCTGAACAAAGAAGTGGGCCGGATGTGAAACCAAGAACTCTTGGCTCAACTAGGAGCAGTAAACAAAATCAGAAAAGAAAAAAGCCCAAAAATAACATGATCAAGTAACAAATGGGAAAAGCTCAGAGCAAAGTTAAAGGAATGTCAAACCACAAAACTATTTGCTGGTTTGCAGGCTGCACCAAACAAAATCACACAAAGATGGATTTTTATGAAAGTTTGTCAGCATGCTTCATCAATTCCCATACTGGCATCCATTCTAAAGTTGACGGTGAAGGTCCAAAGGTGGACACTTTAAAAAATTGGAAAAATGCTTCATCAATGCCTTTATGGGCATCCAGAAAAATTTTATGGTGAGGGTCAAATGTCATCATTCCCACCAAAAGATTTGAGTAAGCATCAACTGAAATCTGAATGCAGTGTGCAATCATAAATTCTTCCAATCAATTATTTGAATGGTCACAATTAACACTGTCATAGCAATAATTCAATCAGGATTCTTACGCTGGGAGTTCTGTGGAAGTTGTGTTGATGGGAATATCAAAAGTTCAACACCATTAAATGATCCCCTGAGGGCCAAATCCTTTTTGATCATGTTATCCAATAAGCCCTTATAGTTCTCATAACTGTGTCACAAATAGAAGATGAACCAAATAATTAAATAAATTGAAAATAGCAGAATATTTACCCAAAAACCACTTCCAATCATAAAGACCAAAGTACTAAACAGATGTACCTCCCAAGATCCTTTGCAAACAAGTAAAGTGCAATATTATCTTCTTTTGCACCATTGTCATGAAACAGTTGTGGCCAGGTGCTCAAGCGAGGCACTTCATCTAAAGTAATCTTATGGGGAAACTTGTTCACCACTTCAAAAACTTTAGGTGATGCACAAGTTGAAAGATGTGCTTGTATTCCTCCATATGTATCGAGAGGCTTCCCACCTCTACATACGTCAAAAGCACCCCTGCAAGTATGTAATGTAACAGAGGCTTAGAGATGAGACAAAAGATACAGAAACACAAACATCGGGACTACAAATATTAAGATGACAAACTCACTGCCAGATATATTCATGCTCCGGGATGGCTGATATCTTCTGAAAGACAGAAGTCCCTGCCAAGCCCTGATTGGGAATTCCAACAGAAGAAATAATGGACTCCAAGCTCCCTGTTTTGCAAGGGAGAACTAAATCAGTAGACCAAGAATTCAGCTGCTTCACTGTGTTAGGATTTTTCAGTTTGTCAGAAGCAGAGAAATTAGTCCCAAGATTCACTTCCCCTTCTTGACTTTGTCTATCTGAAACCCTATCCTTCATTTGGGTTGAAACTGAAGCCTGATCAGAAGAAGCTATTTCAACACTCACATCCATGTTTGATGAGGATAATATGTCAGATTGATCACTTTCTTTCCTCTTTCCATATATGCCAGGCTTCTTAAGCATAGCAGCCTGAATTGCAGCTTTCAATTTACTGCTTTTGCTATTCCCCACCTTCACACTTTTTGTAGTAAATGCATCTGCATCAGAATCCTGAGAACTGATTTTTTTACAATATTCGGCAGCATGACCAATTTCCTTGCACCTTTCACAGGTAATGGTCTTTTGTCCACTGGTAACAGTAGGCCTCAAACTACTAACTGCACTATCCCTTGTTTTATTACCCTGATTTGAAGACTCCCGTGACTGAGGTAAGCCGTCTTGCAAGTTTTCATTAGAATTGTTGGATGGTCTCTCGGCAGTCCAGGAAGAACTAGATGACAGCTCATCCTTGGGGCTAACCTTGCTTAGCTTCTGTTCAGCTGAGATGCCACTCATTCCATTAGTAGATGATGTCCGAACTGCAAGAAAAACCATAAAATTATCCCTTAGTTCCCCCTTATGGCAACAACCAAAAAAAATACAAAACCAACTTTGAAAAGAAATATTGGAGCCATGGCATGCCAACATGTTTTCAACGGGAGACTCTACAAAGAAGAGAAGATCTTACCAGAAGTAACAGGAATTTCTGCAGCTTTGCGACCTATATTGCTGGATGACCTCAATAAGACACCTAATTTTGGATCAGAATGTACAGTTTTCAACTCTCTGGTCTTGCTGGCAGAGACTGCCAAGGAATTTTCACCACGTGGTGTAAGTTTCTGATCAGCCTTGGGTGTTGAAACATTAGAATTCACTATAGCTAAACTAAAAGAAGGTCGATCCAGTTTAGGCAATTTTTTTCTTTCAAATGCATTCCAGTCTTTCATTTGTTTTAGTCCTTTTATATCTTGAACATGAGAAATTTTAGCAGAAAGCATTTTAATTTTTGGCTCGGTAGCATTGGAACGGCTAGAGTTTACTGATTTGAATGACACAGATTTTGTCATCATCCTAGCAGTGTCCTCCTTTACATCAAGAGAAGTTATTTCTCCTGCACCCTTGCACTTTTGATGAACTTCATCGACAATTCTCACTTTTGATTTGGAAATTATAGTGTTGAAGGAACTAGACTTCAATAAAGTACCTGTAGAGAGACAACCATTGAACTAATGCTCAAAACATTGAAATCGCTAAGGAAAGCGAGATTTACCAAACACACTGGCCTCCATCGACTTGATCTATATACACACACAAATGTACATAAATATATATATAAGAATGTAAAGATTAAAACTAAATTAGGGATAAAACTAACCCCATTTCAAACTGAATGCATCATCAAATAGCCATTGGAACTTCTGGAAATAAAAATCATATATATTTATAATGTAAAGATTAAAACTACATCAGGCATGAAACTAATGTCATTTCAAACTGAACGCATCATCAAATAGCCATTGGAACTTCTGGACATAAAAATCAGTCCAATATAAATCATTTATATCAACGGGAGATCAACAGCTATTATCTACATGCCATAACACTTTACAAACCAAATGAAAAATCAAATGTGAATAAATCTATAAAGAAAATTTTCAATCAGATTAAAATATTAAGAAGTCTCTTGTAACTATGCAAAATATCAAGACTGACGTGAGCTAAACTTCCCCATAGATTTTGAATAGATAAAACGGAAATTTGGCCAACGACATAACTTTTCTTACCCTTGGGAGTATGAAGCCGTGGATTTAAGAAAGAAGAGCGAGCAATGTCAGGAGCATCTATGCTAGAGCGATTTCCAAAAGATGTTTGATGTGCTGGCTTCACTTTCCCTTTATCTAAGTTCTTGAATGAACTATCTCGGGATAGTGAGACTATTTTGCTAGGTCCAGATGGTTTTGGGGATCCCAAAATTGTTTCAATAGCCTGCCTTTTTGAAGCCAAAGCCAACTCAATGTTTTCTGCATGTCTTTTGCCAGAGCTTCGTCTACCTGCTTTTTCTACCATTTTTTCCTCATCATCTGAACCTTTAAAATCAAATCAACAAATGAATAAAAAAATATATGAACATACAAAAACCCATATATTTAAATGATTTTTTCCACTAAATGGGAAAATTGCTACCATCTTACCCTGTTTCTGGTTTTCAATTTCCTCAGCCAACTTGCATTCTTCACACAGCCAATCTCCTTCAGGAACTTTTTGAAGCATTTCTCGCATGCAATACCTGATTAAAAATTGCAATAACAATGTTAAGCCATCTACAAAGTATAGAATCTGGTAGCTTGAAGCCAATAACAAATCAAAGTTGCAACACCATGGTAAAGAAAATAATTTTAATGCTTACGTGTGTTCTGCACCATCACTGCACCTGCTACATATAGCAAGCAGGTCTTCCCGGCCTGCATCCCCGCAAATATCACACACCTTTACCTGTTTCAAGAAAGGACAAAGATGCATATCATAAAGAATAAAACCAATAAAAGGCAAGAGAATAAATTTCATTTCATGAAACATTGAAATAACCAGCATTCCAACACAACCTAAGAAATAGCCACTTTAACTTAAATAATTGATAATGAAACAAAGCCATATTCAATTTTCTCTGCACTAAACCCTATTCTCCACATGTTGATGATTCCCAGGACTTCTGTTCCTACTACCAAAATTGACTGCATTGCAGATATTCGTCTTCAATGTAAAATACACTTCATCACATTAAGGCCATTGTTTTCCACAACAGCTTAATTTCTAGGACCAACCAGCAATGAGAAAGGTAAAACAAGGTATTCCTAGACCTGCATAAATATCTTGTTACCCATCTTCTTTCTTAGTAAAATCCATTAAGGAAAATAGCATCTTTAATTTGCAAAATAAAAGTGAACAAAATGAAATCATTCTTCCTAACAAGCACAAGAAAAAGCAGGATTACAAAGGCCAAAATGCCTTCAGATTATAAACTTTCCAGTAGGAAGGTTTTCAAAATCATTCTCCAGAGTCTCCCAAACAATACTGATAACTTAGACATGTGGGAAACAAGTATGAGAAAGATATATAAACTGAACCATAAGAAGGCTACTTCCTCCACAAAAAATGCAAGTCATTGTAAACTGCGAACTCCTAAAAGCACCAAAAATGCACAAAGCTAACCAAAGACCCCAGTGTATATAATATTCTAAATGGGCAATATTACTTACATCATGTTCCATGTTTTCCAATTCATCGCCCTCATCTCCAGATAAAACCTGCAAAGACTTCTGCATGTCAGGCAACTCATCATTCAACTTTTCATCTTGTCCAGCTTTTCCAGAGCATTTAAAATCTTCTACCACTTGGTCTCCACCATTCCTGTTGGTCTCAGACTCTAGCTTTGGATAAACTCTGCTTGAAACCTTAGAAGCGTTTTCACCATAATGGTCAACAATATAATGTGCAGGCAAGCTGTCACCATGACCAACATCATCTCCTTCTCTTTTCAATAATGACAAATTTGCATGTTCTGAAAGGTTTTCCTGCTTAGCCTCAAAAGAGGGACTTTCTAGATTTGTATCATTTCTATTCAAGGAAGGGAGCTTCCACTGAACATTCAATGCGCTATTACCAGCATCTACATTATCTGATGGAGACTCCCGGGTGTCTGAGTTGTCACCTAATGATGCCTTTTCAAATCCTTCCGATTCTAAACAACTAACTAAGGCTGAACTACAGGACACACTCTTCTTATCCACATTCTTGTTGTGACAATTGACTGTTATACCTGCATCATTGCCTCCTCCAACGCATTGCATATTGTCATCATGGGCTTGTACAGATTCAGATTCCTCAACCTTATTTGAACAGGCTTTATGATTCAAAAGACTCTGTGATTTATGTTTGTCTGTCGTGTCACCAGAAAACAGTTTAGGAAGCTCTGACTCCACTGAGGTATCAACCATATCAGAAGACCTTATGTCCACTTTACTCTCTGCATTTTCTGACAAAGAATCATGACTTGAATTGGGACTTAGCATGTTGCTTGCTTCACTGGTGGTATGTTGTAAGCCGTCACATATTACATCTTTAAAAGGCGGTAGAACACCACACTCATTAACAGAACAATTACTTGTAACTGTTACACGACCAGTTTCATCAGAAAACTCATCACCCTTTGGTCCAACACAAGTTAGATTACGATGCATACAAGATGAACAAGGAGCGGAGCACACATTACAAGTCCCTGACTCTGCTCCTGTATGACACTTCCGTCTCATGGAACGCTTACCAAAATTTTTCTCAGCCTGCAACGGTACCTGGTAAAAAAATTAAGAAATGGTATACCAATGACCCTGTTGTGAACACAGCTTACATATTCCAAACAAGAAGGCACATAAAAAGTCTCATTGGAGTGAACAACTACAAAGGCAATAAAAGATAACATTAAAAAGAAAATAAAAGAAAATGAAAAACAATGTAACATTTAACTATGGGCTACACAAATTGATTGCAACCAAAACAGGGACAATAATTCAAGACTGGTCAAAAGGTACTGCAGCAAATGTTTCATTATTAGACCTCACTTCCCCACATGCCTCCCTGCATCCACATCCATGGTGTAGCAACTTCCTCGTCAAAAGAGGACAGATCCAATATGCATCTCCAAGATCCTTTTGTCAAAAAAATGAAAGCAAAAGAATGCTCCTTCAACTTTTCATCACATTTTTTTGGCATAGTTTCCATGGTAGTTCTACCAAGATGGCTTTACTACACCTCAATGTTACCTTAGATATCATTATGGACACTTGTTTATTTTATTCTTGGCAATTAATCAAAAAGAGCACAAAAAATGCACCAAAAAGAAAAAAGCCGACAATGCAAGCCACTTCACTTGCTGCGAATGATAAATCTTTATTTATTCTGTGCAGACAGACAATCAAGATACCCTCAACCCTTCACCTTTGAAAGGAGATTGATTAATTTAGTAAGGAGATATACGATTGATACAGTGAGATAAAGCAACATCATAGAAATTAAAACCACTGTTTCAAATTCAAGTTTGATACACTATTCAAAATAAAATTAATAATGTTCCATCAGTTTTTACAAGCCCAATGAACTTCCTACCTCAGTTATCCTTATTCTCAGACACCATTTTGAGCAACTTCTAGAAAAGAAAATCTACCACTTGTCAAATTGAAACCACCCTTACCATAAAAACAAAACAAATTGAAAACACCTTAATTTCATCCAATATCAAACAAGCAACAAACTAAGAATGACAAATTCAACCACAATCAGCCCTGTCCCCAAATCATGTTCTACATCAAAAAAATAGTTGCATTGTTTTAGTCTTAAACTATACCGAATAGAGGAACAGAGGAAAACCAACCAAAGAGAAGGAAAAGTGGAAAATGAGAACTAAAGAATGTAAGTTACCCTTGTTTCCTCACCATATTCTTCTCAGTATTTGGTTTAGTTTCATCACTTGGTACTTTCATAGGGCAACTCCCTCTCAATACTGGCGTGATCTAAAAGGCAAATTCAAACCACATCACTCACAGGTCATAGTAATCCCTTTTGAAACAACAACAAAGATCGTATCAATCAGAAAATTAATCACAGAAGAAACGAAGGCAAATTGAAATAAATACAATAAGAGCCAGCTTCTTGACAGAATAATAATAATAATAATACAAACTCATTCCAAATAATAATAATAATAACTCCAAACCAAAAATTTAAACAAGCACAAGAAAAACAAGATGAAGGAAACCCCAAGTACATGCCTTTGGGTGGTCCGCAATCATCCCTTAGGTTCACCACAGCCAACCCCGCCGTTGCCGACACAGTCCACCACAATCCAACAACATCAAATCCCAAATTACTCCAAAACAAAACCCTAAACTATATATATATTTCCCCAAATTGCCCTATCCCCCAATTGAACTCAAAATTGATAAAACCACAAGACACCGCCACAATCAGATAACAAGCAAGGCTGTTTCTCACTGTGTCTCACAAGAGGATCTGCTACACCAACACACACCCATACACATAATATCTATTGTTACAAACATATCTTTTCTAATTAAACCACTTTCTCTCTCTACACTATGCCTCTCTCTCTCTCTCTCTCTCTCTCTCTCTATATATATATATATATATATATATATATTTGTTCTGAAAAAAATAGGTTGCAATGGTGAGTTTTAAAAGAAATCCATAATCGTCTTCTTGTTCTCCTAATATAAAAAGATCAATAAAACTGGCCTCCCTCCCTCTCTCCCTCTCTCTCTTCCCTCTCTCTCTCTCTTATCCCTCTGTTTCAGTGTTGGGTTTTTTTTTCTCTCTCTAACAAATGAGGGAAATTTTCTCTCTCCACAATAAATGATTTTTTTATTTTTTTTTAAATCTCTCCCTATGTCACTTTCTTAAATTTTCTTTCCAAATTTTCCTGGGGAAAAATGCATCATAAACTAAATTTTCATGGAAATCAGTCAGGTATATGATAACACAACAGACCAAAATCTTTTTTTTTCCTATATACTAATATTAAAATAAAAACTATAAATTTACTGTTGAATATTTGTATCATATAAATTCTAATTTTGGTGCATTGTTCAATTATATGAGATTTTTCTATGTTAATATAAGTTAACCAATTTTTATATTATTGGTTTTTTTTTTAAGATAGGAATATATAAATTTTGGGCATTTTTCCCCATTATTTAAAAAAAATTAGTTGTGAAAATTTAACACATTTATTTTTACTTTAAAATATTATTTAACCATACTAATTTTTTTACTTGTGTAATTTGTTTATACTATTGTTCAATTAAATATGAATTTTTATCTCTAAAAAAAATTAAACTTTATTGTGAGTGAAAAAAAAATGTGAAGTATAAAATTTTTAGAATATCTTTTCTTTTAAATTCTAAGAAATTTCCATTAATTAAAATTAAGAAAGAAGTAAGGTTACACAAGGATATTTAAAAAAAAAAGTCATGACATCATATAACAATGATAAAATGATGTAACATTTTTTTTAAGTTAGTGAATAAATTTACTTTAATTTTAATTATAATTATATAATCTCTCCTTTTTCAATTCTTGAATTTACATTGATAAAAATTTTATTGATTTGAGATTTTTCTTTATTGATAACATACCATTAAACTAAAAACATATAAAGATTTTATCACTTTCATCGATAATATGCCTTCTTTTTTTTTTTTTTCCTGAATATAAATAATTAAAGAGGTTGAAAATTTTGGTAATGGAAGAACCATACAGAAATTTTGAATATAAAAGCCAAAGAAAATAACTTTTAAAAATAAAGAGGAAAGTTATGTCTCAATTTTTATTTATTTTAAACCTTTTAATTTTTATTTTATATAAATATAAAATTGAACCTAAAAAAAAAAAAAAAAAGTCTCCCCAGTAATAAAAATCTTTGGATCTGCCATTATTAGCAAGTGAATATTGAGAACGTGTTTTTGTTTACTTTATTCAAAAGAAACATATGATATGTTATGATATATTGTTTAAAAAATAATTTAAAGTGATAATTTAATGTATTTTTAATATTAATTTAAATTTTAAAATTTTTTAAGATTCATATTAAAATAAAATTTATTAATATTAAAATTAGTTATAAATAATATATCTTCAATGTATTTTTGCTAGCAATAAAAAAAAAATTATATCCACCTTCTTTTTTCTTCTTCTTGTTTTTTTTTTTTTTTCGTTTCCAAGGATTTTTAGTCATATCATTTATTTAATAGATGTTGTTGTATGGTAATACTTATAAGTTTATACATATCAATTTTGATTGTTTAAATTCTAAAAATTTTCCACTTAATTTTAACCAAAAATGTCTATATTCTTTTTTATGCTAATAAAGAAAAACAAAAAGCTTTTTTTAAAAATTTTTTTTTATAAAATTCAAAATTAAAGAAAGGAAGAAAATGTGAAATTGATTTTTTTATTTATTTTTTTTAGTATAATAGATGGTGGGTTTGATTTTTAAGATTAGAAATTTTCATAGATAATGGTATTGATTATTTTACTTGCAAAGGTGATGAGAAGGTCGGACGAATAGCCTATATCTACAAGTCATATTTGGCATTATTTTTTTCACCTCACTTTTGTCAAATTTTTCTTTTTTCAAAAATTTTATTACAGTAAGTGCTTTTTATTTAGTCACAATTAGAGTTCAACGTTAAAAAATACAATAAAATAATTTATATTTTATCTTTATTTAAAATTCAGGATACAAGAATATTATGCATTTGGCACCTTTTTCCTTTTTCATAAGGCATTGGCCTTATCATATATGCTCTCTTTCTCTGTTTTTTTTTTTTTTTTTCCTTGTTTTTTTCCTCTCCCCTAACAAGAGGGAAATAAAAAGAATTAAATAGGAGATGGGATCCTTAAAAAATAATAATAATAATAAAATATAAAGCGTACATTGTATTTATTTTATAAAAATTGTACCTACTGGTCTATCATGTTCCTCCTTGCTAGGTCTCAAATTCAAGGGGAACTCCGATTGCCAGACCGTGACGGAGAAGTTCAAAGTCAATCACGTGCGACATACAGTGGCCCCATCACACGTGGCACACATTTCTTAACAAAAACAATACCAACATCGTCAAACTGCATCACAAAAATATTGGAAAAAAAAAAAAAACAAAAAAAAAAAAAGGCGAAAGGAATCAACGAAGTGAATGCGTGCATTCTCGTCATAATCATTAATTATACTTAATAAAATGATATTTTTATTTTAATTGTAATTAATATTATTGATTACATATGGTCCAATTCCAATTCGTTTAGTCTTCTTAATCGGACTCCAAAATAGTTAAATGGTTACCACCTCGAGTTTAAGATAGATGTGTTCTTGGATCCACGAGGGGGTGTGTCCAGTTTTGAATTAAAACGGGACCAAGAACTGGAAGATTTTATTAATAAAATAAAATAAAAAGGTGGGATTGCCCTTTGGCTGACTATCGTGTGGTGGAGAAGGGAGAATCAAGAGATTCTCGTAGAAGTTCTTCTCTTGCAAGTTGCAAACTTCTCCAAATACATGCACCTGGAAGCAGGTTCTATAATAAGATCGCAAGCTACTAAAAATGCGGGGATTGGATTGAAGATTTAAAACTTCAACTGGGGAAAAGGACACCCACGAATAACCAAAAATAAAAATAAAAAAAATAAAAATTATTGGTTTCTTGGTGACACAGAAATAAAATTACGTGACCCACGTTTTTAATTTAATGAATTTGTGTTTAAGAGAATCAATTAAAAATTAATGCGTGATTTATATATTAAATCTTATTTAATAACTTGATTTTTTTATTTTTTATTTTACTCAAGTTGGTTAGTTTTAATGAAATGAATCCAACTACTAATTTGTAATTAAAAATTACTGTCACAATACTATTTATTTATTTATAATATTAAAAAAAAGAAAGAGAGAGAGAGAGTGAGTCAAATCATATGTTGGCATTGTTAAATAGACGTGATCATAGCCATTAATTAGGAGTCTTCTCTTGCCCACTTTGCAAAATTTCCTCTAGACATTATCATTGTGGTAGTTGAGATTTGTTTTTACTTTTCCCCGTATTAGACATAAACAACATATTATTTTTTTTATTAGGAGACAGAATAAAAAAATAATTATTATTATTCTTATTTTTATAAATTTTATATTTGTTTAGATTGAATTTCGAGATATCAGAGATAAAAATAATTACTTGAGTGTTGTGATTTTTATTAAATATTATAAAATATTTTTTGTTTTTAAGAGAGAATATCACACACTTAAAGATTATTGTTGACATTGATATGTTGGCCCCATGTTCCTGAGGCGGTCCACATACATAGAAGCATGAGCCACGAGGGGAGAGACTTCAACGCTCCAGCCAATCATCTGCTCACGACCCTTTATTCCTTTATTTAATTTTTTTAATTATTTTTTTATTTTGCAGTATCGTGGAAGGCAGAAGGTGATGTTTACATTATTCACAGGAGGAGCTTGAGTACGCATCAAAACAAATATCAATTTTTATTTTTATTCTTTCAAATGTTTAATATTTATTTGTTTTTATGTCTTTGATTGTGTCCAGTGAGATTCTTTTACCCCAGTTTATACTATAAAACTGCCAGGACTTAGACAAAAATCAAAGAGAATTTTATTAACTAAGTGGGGTCCTACAGAACGAGACTCTCTTGTATCTATGTAAGGTAGACAAAGATGATGATCGATCTCCAACCTCTCCCTCAAATACATAATTAAAGATATCAATTTTCCTGTGAAAACATATCGACCAGTACCCCCCCACACACTAATAGGAATGTAATGAAAAGTTGGCATTTCTACTTGAAGAACATGTGTATGATCACAAAAGTTGTTCTTAAGGGTCACTAAACATCAGTTCAATGTTATACAGTACAACTACTGGAATTAATGAAATGATAGCCCATCCCTGGTCATAATTGGACGATATTACAGTGGGGAAGATATTTCACAGAAACTTTTGATTTGCAACAACCAATCAGATTATCTTACATGTAAAATATTCACAGGTTTTAATGGCACACCAAAAATCTTCACCACTTGGAATTCTTGGTGTTGGATTTATAAAAGAATCTTCAGGTAATAGTTCAGCATTCCCTATTTTGTTCCCCTGAAAATGAAAATAGAAGATGCAAAGAACATATGTTTAACAAGGGGAAAAATAAAAACAAAAAGGTGGCATAGGAAAGATATTCCAGCAAGAATAAATATAATGAAATATGCCCAAACAAAAGCTATCAAGGGGAATACAGATCTTTTGCTTCGGCAAGAGAATGCACTGAAAGTTTCAACATGGTAAAACAGTTCAAGTACAGCCCCAAAAGATAGGGAGGGCAGAGAGGCATGGCGTGGTCAATTGGTAGTATTTAAAGTATCAGCACCCTGATTAGAGGGCAGCATTAACTAAAACATCATGGAAATATGTTCTGTCACATTGGTTATAACAACATTGCACCAATCACTCAAAACGTAATCTGCACTGACACTAAAGCAGAAAATTTCTAACTGCCGCACGAATTAATCAACAGGAATAAAAAAATAAAATGAAGTTGGAAGATACTTACACAGCAAAGAATCAATCAATTGGGTGTTTGTCTGCCTGGCGAGATGTATAGTGCGCAGACAGCAAAAGTAGAGAAAGGAAAGCACTCGCTACAAATATTGCATCAAACCATCGGTGATAGAAATCAAACTGAATATCTCCACCCAATACATCTGTTATAATCATCCTGCCAATATTTGAGATGTCAAACAAAATAGGGCAGAGTCTGCATGCCTAATAAATATGTCCAGAGGTTCTAAAACTGTTCATGTTAAGCAAGAAGCTGACAATCAAGTGATGGCAAAGATAAATAAGAGACAAACTGATGCAGTTCATATTACTCAATAATCAACTATCAAGATCCAATCAGTTAACAAAGTGGCACTCAATACTGTATCCTTAATCAGAGATTAATAACAGCAAAACATAGTTGGGGGATTCACAGCAGGACCCAGGAAACCAAGTGTAATACTTATCTGGGATACACTAAATGGTTTTCATACGTGTATACAGCTCTGAATTTCTGCACATATTTGAAAAGAGGGTGGTGGTGCAGAAATAGGGAAGGAAAAGAAAAACAAGTCTTAAGAGGCAAAAAGTTTGCAAACAAAAGCTTTATGCGAAAGAATAAAATGTGAGCAGAGATTTTGTTGTAATTGGAAAATTCTAATGCAATTGCAACTTCAGCAACCAAGCTTCCCAACATGGGACAAAAAAAATCTGTTAAGTCAAGCAAATAGGGATGAGGTGGTTTCAGCTTCTACAGCATTTTCCATTGATATCACAGTTTTTCAATAAAATATAATCCACATAAAAGGTGGGAACAGCAAAAGAAGTTTAGGCATTCCCCTAAGAAACTGAAATTACGTTTCCTTCAAAGTACTCAACATAACTGCATGCTTAAAAATGACAACCCACCAAACACAGCAATATGCAGGGACAATGAGATGATCTTAGTATAGTGATTATCATACCTGTATTCATTTGCTAAGCTTTTTCTAATCAGAAGAATAGAAGAGACAAAATACATTCCCATAATTTCAGACAAGAAAAGCACAACGTTGCTTGAAGATCCACTCCCAACTCTGGAGACAGCAAAGAAGAACTACACACAACCATGCAGCAAAATAAATCAAGTTCATCTAACAAGGACAATAAATCAAGTTGTTAACTGGATGGCTTTCATTGTTTAATAAAGTCAGTAGCATCGCTTTATCATGAGAATTCAGCACTCGGACAGACCAGTCATATCCATTCAACAATTATGCACAGGCTACATGCTCAAATTCATTCCTCTCATGTAGGAATTCCTATTATCCAATAACAAATGATGTTTACAACATTGTAGGCTTCAAAGGCTGATAGTTTTTTATTAAATGCATTTCATGCTATTCCATTAAATCAAATCATGATGCAGCAAACAACAAATAACTACAATGTGCAAAAGAAGCCAAAAGTGATTTGCAAAATATTTTTTTATACAGTGACAAGCAAATAAAACATACCTTCATTAGATTTGTCAAGAACCCCCGAACTGAAATGACAACCAGCACCCCAATAAACAACAGGGAAATGTACTGTAACAAATAAGAAGACAGCAACCATCAGCCATGCAGTATGCTTCACAAACCAGGAAGTGCAGACTATATATAAGAATACTAAAATCAAAGGAAAAAATGAATCTATGAACCAAAATGGAGAAAAAACAACAGAGAGAAAGAGAATCACACTAGCTTTGCAATATGAATATGACTCCTAAGTTCCAAATCATCATCTCTCCTTTCTTGCAATAGAAAATGAAGAAATTTTTAACGTAAGAACAACATTAAGACTCACTCATCTGCAATCATACAGCACCTAGAATTTCAAGTAAACTGCATTTTACTAGTTGAGAGAATAAGGAATCTCACAACACATAAAAAGGGATTGAGGAATCTTTTATTGCTATAAAAGCTGGTGCTTCAGAAAACACAAATGCTGAGCATGGACCATGGATTGAAGAGCAAATTATTAGGTTTCAACCTTTTAAACAACATTATAACTGACCTGTGAGAGCAGTGCAGCATCAATTCCTATATCAAAGAACTGCAAGAATATGCTAAGAGTCCTTGTTACAGGATCAACTGAGCCAGCCTGGAAACTCAGATTGTTAGTCAAGCATTACATGATGCAATTACCAGCCACAAAATTGAGCACAAAAAGATAAGTAAATGAGGAGAAACAGAATGTCACCTCCTTGAAGATAACACTTTGCAAAGACTGCACAAAGTAAACAGGTTAATCAGTCATCTTGCTGCTAAGAAATCAAAAATAAAAAAATGGAAAGCAACCAGAAAGGTTTCCTATACTACAGAACAAAAATATTGCACTGCTTATAATAGGAATCAAATGGAACACCAGAGCCCATAGTTTTATCAATAAACTTGTCAAGAAACCATTTTACTTAAAAGCTTAAAACTATTAGGTGAGACTTAGAATATGGATCATATATTATATATTCCAACATGCCCCCTCACCATAAGCTTAAATTCGTACTCATGATCACTTGGTCATGAAGACTTTGATACCATGCCAAGAAACCATTCCATCTAAAAGCTCAAGCTGTTAGGTGAGGTTTAGAATCCAAATCACCTATTATACTCCAATAAACCTAATGGCTGCCCTGTGTGGCAAAAGATTTGGGGATGAGAAAGAAACACTTGTTCTTACTCAAAAGGAAGTTAGTCATTCGAGTTGACAATTTCTCTCATCTGTGAGTCACTCTAAAATTACTAAATTTGTAACAAAACGTAGATAACAAACCATTTCTCAGAAGACAAAGCCAAAATTGAGAAAAATTCTTCTAGTTCTAATAAGACCTCTGAATTACAATCTAATTTAAAAACATCATCAATAATCTGAATACAGTGCAAACAAATTAGATACTACTCACTCAGCACGTGGAAACATTGTTTAAAGTTCATCAATTAGCAAAGAATAAGTGCTTCCTAAAATCTTTTGTTCAGATTTGTTCATCAATCAACAAAACAAAGAAGAGACCAGAACATGAGATTCTTTCTAAATCTTTAACACTGAACAAATCACACCTCTGCCTTTAAAAAAAAAAAAGGTTTTAAGGTGCTAAAATCAGTGAAGTGATATCTCAACATAAGTTGTAAAAAGAGTAACAGAGAATGGTGCATATATATTTAGAAATTGAATAAGTCTCACTGTCTTAATAATTCCTAAAGATCCACCAAACATCAGGATTTTGATTGTAGGAAGCAAGAAAACACTACCATCTTAACAGAATAACATCTAGATTACATGTAGGTTGAAAGTTGATTGTACAACCATCTATGCACACAAGATTCTCAGATGCAGGAAAATTGCAGAATAGTCGGCCAGTACTAAATACTCATTAAAGCTTTTCTTTTTCATTTTCACCTTACCAAAAAGGAAAACCTACATCATTAGTATACTTTGGGGTTTAGCTCAGCATGAATATTAAGGTAAACTTCCACAGGTCACAGGTTCAATATTGTGAAGCACAATTGCCCTATAATATTCAAATATTTCAGAGATCCAAGGGAAATTTAATCTTTGGATTTGAGATTACTACCAATTCTCTATGCTTCAAACACTAAACTGTCTTACACACCCCTCAGAAATTTAGGTACCCATTCCACATAAGTTTAGAAATGAGAAGGAAATGACGTCTGGCACCACCTGTAATGGAAAACGCAAGAAAGAAAACCAGAATATCTGTATTCTCCCATCAAAAAGAGTCATGCTCATACCTTAATCATTTTATACACACAATAAACAGAGCAGGCATAGCCAAGTAGATTCTGCATGTGGCCCCTCCAGGTTCGAGAAAAAGCAGCTGCCTCCTGCAAAGTAATAACAAATTTTCAAAAGCTGAATTTCTAAAATGAAACTTAAAATTAAAATGCATGGATGAATAATATAATATATAATCGTGGTAACAGGTCTAGTTTACAGTCTGGAGCAAAATAAGTATTTAGTTTTCCTTTTTCAGTATAGAGTGGAAATCTACTTCCCTGGAAAATTATTTTCCCATTCTACCCTCACTTATAATCCTAGAAAAGTGGTTCTGTAATTCAGGTTGTCATCATTTCTTTTCAAACAAAACAGCAAGTAATAAACATAAGTTCCCTTTTATTTATTAAAGACTTAGAAGGAAAAAAATTAAAAACTCTTTCCAAACTAGGTTTCGTGCTAAAAAGCCATAATTGAAGATATCAAAAGGTCACATGTGACTCAATGGAACTCAACATATCAGCATAACCTTTACTGTCATTTAAGAAAGCATGAAAGAGCAAAGGCTTCGGAAGAGTCACAGTCCATACAGCTTCCAAAGATGGGATATCATATATCATTTGCTTCACACTGTAAATAATCTCCACTTGATTGGGGTGTCAATGTCATGTTTCCTACTATTTTTTTCTAATAAGTTTTCTAATGAAAATTTTCTGAAAAAACTAGTTGCTTGGAGGGTGCCCATTGTGGATCATGGTTTGAAGAATTCCTCAAAGACATTCCATCGGCTATTTCATGGGTCACTTGGAATCAAAGATTTTGAAGATTTCTTATAATTCGGAAAAACAAAACTTAGTGTGCAAGATATGGATGCATACTTCACAATTTAAATCCTCCTGAAATAATGCTTTTTCAGGAATTTTTTTATTTGATGTACTCCTTGTCAATGTGACAGCACTTTTTTTAATTGTTCAAAAAAGTGTATCTTTAATGACCAAGAAGGAATTCAGGCACTTCTGGACAAGTACAATTACACTTTTCAATAAATCCTTGTGATAGCAAATAATTACTGTTCTATATCCAAAATCTGTCAAGTGTTGAAATAGAGTGCTCTGATAAGACACAGCAAAAACATGTATCCTTAGAGCTAGAAACAAACCTTAGCTTGGCGAAGCTCATATATTTCCAAGAAGAGCTGCTTTGAGAGTTCTTCGAGAGCTTGCACCTCTGCTTCCATGGTTTTAATATCTAAAATGAAGGGTGAAAGAGAAAAAAAAAATGAATAGACGCTGTAAAATTGAGGTGGGAAAGCCAATCAGAAATGTAGAAACATCTACATATAAGAGAAGAAAAAATGCTTGGTTGACTTTCTGATGTACCCAAAAAGAACGCTGGGTTGCAGATATGAAAGTTAAACACTCACAGCATCTTAAATTGAAGGGAGAAAAGCGCAACAGGAAGGAAAGAAAAAAAAGGATAGCATACGTTTGGAGATGAATTCTCAATACACAGTGAATGCCTTATTTATGAATAGCTATATGGTAAAAGAGTTCTATTTTAGCTAAACAGAGAACAAAATATGTTGAGTTTATTAAATGACTACCAAAATTAAAACAAAAACACAGAAGGATTCACAAAATGGCAAACAATAACTAAGGAAAACAACAGATCATTAACAAAATCAACTTTTTCACAATAACAGAATAATCTTTTGTAAGATGGACAAGTATATATATTATTGCTATTTCAAGGAAAACAAATAAACAACAGCAACCTTGCTCCTTTTGGTCATCTTGCACAGAACGTACAACTGTGCCTACTATCCGCTTGAAGAGAGACCTAGCCTTTAACTTCTGCAAAAACAACTTTAAGTGAGAATGATCTATGCATTGGAATTTGTAAACATTCTTACTAATATCAGTGAGAATTTAGATAGGTTTTAAACTTTTCATTAAAGGGAAAACAATGGTGTGTACACAGGAAACATGCAACTAGAAATGGGACAATAAATGTGTTCGTGCATTTAAGCATGCAGGGTGCACAGATGCCTGTTTAGAATGCAAAAAGGGTAGGAAGGAAGCCCTTGCTCCTCCTCTCCTCCCCTTCTCTGCCCCCCTCCATCCCTCTTGGCTGCCCCACTCTCCCCAGCCCCCACCCCCCACCCCCCAAATAAAAAAAGAAAAAGGAACTAGATGTCTTCAAAATTTCAGGGTATTGTGCCTCAGTAAATCATAATACAATTGGGCCCCCTTTTACTTGGCAGATGCTTTGAGAATTCAAGGTCACTGTACGCTAATAATATGTAGTAAAATGGGGATGGGCAGGAGAGAGACCACAAGAAAGATAGACAGGATGGATGGGAAAATGGAACCCTAAAGCCAGACATTGGAAACTAGTCAAATCATGGCACTGCAATAAAATGAATGCACAAAGTAATAAATAAAGCAAGACAAAAAACCTCTTCTGATCCTTGAATTCGTTCCATCTCCATTTGACAAAGAATAATTTTCTTTTTCTTTGCAATACAAGTCTCAATTGCTTGCATCAATTGTCTTTCCAGTGCCCTGATCTCGGATTCCTCAATTTCTCTGTTGTGTCACACAATCATATGAAGAGGATTATAGTAAAAGCAACTTGACAAATTTTGCTGCATAAAAGGTAGCTATCTAGTCAAAAATCACAAATCGCATATCCATGCTTTTCCACAGTAATCAAGGCCTAAGCAAAGACAAATACAACAACCTAAATTTTAACCTGTAGATCATCTAAGCATTTTTTGTGTGTGCTTGTGGATGCATGTTGCAAGCACACCCAACAGATGGGCCAGGGGCCTGTTGTGAAATTTTGATGCTTTCACAATACTGATAAGGAGTGATGTACTAATACAACATTTAGCAACTACAGCTTATTCTGAAAACCATTTACAGAACATCTGAACTGTGGCTCTCTGTTTATTAATTTCCCTTTATCCACCAATTTTTCATCAGTTCAATGAGATATAATTCCACTACTCTCTTATTAGAGTCAATCATAGGAAGTCAAGACAAATTTACAACATAGCTACAGAAAACACACCATTCCTGCATTCCTACTAGGTTGTCCACTCATATATTCTGAGGAGGAAAACTTCCTGCTTACCAATTTCCAATGAAGAAAAATGCATGAAGCCCCCCAAAGCTCAAGCCCATTTCAGGATACACCCCCTTAAACAAAATTTCTTTTAATTGGCACCTCTCCTTTTATGTGGATAATTAATAGTAGCACACTATAACTGCATTTTGTCTAAATGGTAGCAATTATTGCATTAAAAAGGTGATTTAGCAAAAATAACAATGAGAGTAAAATTTGAGTGATGCACTGCGATATGGTCCCATTTTCATATTAATAGCACTAAAATGAAGCCATTTCCCCTAAATAGCTTGAGACCTTCAGTATTGGAGAAGACTTCAATGCCATTAAGCCAAGGTTTATTGGTCATAACAATTTCTTCTTCTTTCATACTTATTTGCTAGCCTTTTTCAATAAATAAAATCATTAATTTGGATAAAAAATTATAGATACATACAGCCCTCATCAGAATTTAACTAGAATGTGGGAACTCAAGTAAAGCAATAGTTCTTTAGATAGTATCTTTAAAAATGGCCATAATATAGGCAATCTGCTTGCTTTTTTGCCATGTCCAGGGACATGCAAGCCTTCTTACATTCTAATCATCATTGTCAACAAGTTCCTTGACCAAATTTAAATTCTCCTTGTTTGTCCCTAATCCTTCAGCATGTTCAACTCCACCAAGCCACTTGCTGTTGATGCAGGGGTGTTCCCATGGAAAGCAAAATATCCTTTTATTTTCTTTTTCAGATGTAAAAGAATAAAATAAGGGATAAAAATTATAATGACAGCTAAGATGAAAGACATGCCATTTTTGGTCAAAGGTCCACTCTTGTGTTGATCATCTTGCAAAGCTAGGCCACTCCTATGCATTGGGGTTGAAAGTTTGGGAGTCTCTTCCATCAACTCTAAGTACTTTATTGCCGGCGGTTATGGTTTAGTTTAATCCCCCTAGCTAGTTAGTTTTGAGTTTGCTTTTTAGTTCTCCAATGTACCCAATAAAAAAAAAAAACTTGTGATGACAGAATGATCCCTTGTGAAATAGAAAATTAACCAGAAACAGCACATATTTTCAAGAAATGTACATGAAATGCATACTTCAAGATACACTTATACAAAGAGAGTTATAATTTTTGTGTCATTCTACTTGCAGAAGCCACTAGCCAAAATTGATCGAGCTAAATTCACAAGAAACTAGCAAATTGGAAAAGACATGTGGGACATGTGCCACTGGCCAAAAGGAAGAAAAAGGATATAGTAAATAAGTCAGGAGAATTTAACAACTAATGTTTGTAGTTACCTGATAAAAAGAGATAAATAACTGTATGGCAAATTCACAGCCCCAAACCCAGATAAAACGGCCATGACAGTCACACCAATGACACCAATTCTGCTGACTAGCTGAGGCATGGTGAAGAAACCTAAAAGGTCAAAAAAGAACAGCGTCACATTGCAAAAATACAATATATTAAGTTTCAGAAACACCAAATGAAGTGTACAATTTTAATATTAAAAGAAGACTAGGTAGAGAAGAGAGCAACATGGATAAGGTAAGAGCAACAATCATCTTTGTCTTGTCAGTGTGACCAATATTGTTTAGGTCAATATCAGAGGGTGTTGAGATTAGGATTGAACGGTCGTTGCATGGGAACCTATTGTAATATGTGGATTGAACCCTAAAGAAAGACATGGGGACCATGAAGCCATGAAGCAGGCTTACATTCCTCTTTAATTTACTAGAACTTATAAGGGGTGCCACGTGCAAAAGAAAACTTATAAATGATAGCTTCCTGACTATACATAACTACTTACATATGCCTCCTTTGCCTTCAACAGCAAATTGACTATAATGAAAAATAAAGAAGGGGAAAAAAAATTGAAAATATTATAAACTTTGAAGATATCAGAAATTCAGAGTATTGACCAGGGTTTCTGTCATGAAATCTTTTATTTAAGAAACCTTTTGCACATGCACTCGATTTTGTGCTGTATATGCCTTTGGCATGCACGTGCTTATCTCCATTCTAATAACCTTTTCTATCAGTATTTAAACATATCAGTAATGAAAGATCAAACTTTTAATCCAAAACAATGCACGAATTAGGTTTTTCTTGAATACCACTTTCAGCTTCATCTTGTTTACTTTTGGTACATGGCTGTTAATGCAGCTTAAATCATCCCTTATATAAAAATGGTCTTTTGCAGAAAGGTAGATTTCTTGTAAAATCACTAGCCCTACTTTCAGTGCGTAATGAGAATATTTCCCTCCCTTTTGATTCTGCTTACTATTCCCATTATGCACATGAGAGAACCATAAAATTCACTTGAGCATTAACTGCAGCTGCAAGCCAACAGAATTCTGAGTATGGCCATGAACTAACAAGGTTGAAAAAGCAGGGAGGGTGAGGAGGCGAGCAGATGTAAGTAGAAGTGGAAAAATTGAAACCTTTATCAGGGGAAGGCATAGGAAAATGAATGCCCATGCGCCAAAAAGCATAGAGAAAGGCCAATAAAAATAAGATGGCACCAAGTGCAGCACGTTCCTTCCTCACACCTGGTCATCACACAATGAGTTCAAGCATGAAAAAGCAACTAATTTCCCAGCAGGAAAAGAAATATTGAGAATGGTATTAATTAGGGCATACTATAATGCATGATATAATTGATCCATGGCACATTTGTAAATTATCCTTGCAGGGTTGCAAAACTACAAGGGAAACAAAAATGTCATGGTTCATCTGGCTTCCCAACTAGGATGCAAGGAACAAGTTAACTGATGACCATTAAAAGACAGAATTTTGTATAATTGAAACAGCACAGAAAGTTGTCTATCATAACAAGAGTAACATGTTTTAACAATACTACTTGCAAGCCATTCATTATTCACCAATAAAGCTGCATAACATGTAGATTGCAGAAAAAACACCAAAAAAATACCAAATTGGCTGTGAAAGGCAAATGAATGAAAATAGCAACAGAATGGACAACTTACCACTGTTGCAAAGCATCAAATAGCAATGATAATATGGCAACATGAAGACAAGTAGTAATATCAAGCAAAATAGGTCCACCTTCCAGTTTATCCATCTGGCCCTGCACCCAAAATGCAATAGAGGCATCCGAGAAGATTAAGTCAAACACAAATCTTCTACAAATCATTTTTTTTTTTATAACTAGTGCTAAAGTAAACAGGACAAAAAAGCACCAACATTTTATCTCAATAATTTCAATATCTGACTCTTCAATAATTGCACTGAGCCAAAACTTATGAAATAAGGTGTCCTAGTGCACGAGACTCCCACAATGTGAAGCCTAGGGAGGGCTGCACGAACAATCTTACCATTCTTTTTACAAAGACACTGTTTCTACAACTTGAAAGTGCAACCACCATGTCACAACAGAATAACCTTACCCTAACATTGACACTTTGCCCTCCTATGCCAAGGCTTGCACTACAAGGTCAAACATACTCATCCAGAACTTATAGTCTCTGCAAAATTTCTGTTTCTTCCCCTCGTTTCCAACATCATCTCATCAATACAACCTGTACAGAACTACATTGGCAAGCCTTTAGTTATAATAATGAGTTTCTGGAGGTTTATTGTACTGATGGTTTTAGTGCTTGAACTGAGACTGAAAAATTAAGAAAAAGGTAAGTTTCAATGGTCCATTGGCTGGAGTCGACAAAGAAGTTGGGTGCAGAATTTCTCAGACAGGAAAATCTGGAGCCTAAGTCATTTCGAGGGGCTTTCATGATAAAAAAAAAAAAAAAAAAAAGGGGCCTTTTGCAGCAAACTCCTCTTAAAAAGGCAAAAGCTAAGAAATGCAAAGGGGAATGGGACAAAAAAATAAAAATAATAATAATAATAATAGTAATAATAATAAGCAACAAGATCTGGGACAAAGATTGGAAATGAATCGCACAAAGCTTCTAAAATTTGGTGCAAAGCTAGTATGTTTTTTATTTTTTCTTTTTTGGCAATAACGTTTTTGTTGTACTAAATGCAACAACGAAAGCTAAAATGCGCTTATAGATTTCTAGTGGCCTCAATCCCCATAAAAACCTAGTACTCAAGCACTAATTTCACACATTTTCTCAGGAACCAAACAAAACTAAACAACACATAGACAAATGCACTGCTCTCCACTTCACTAAGTTCCCAAAACCAGTTCCAGCGCCTTAAAGCATTCACGAAATATTCCACAAATAAATGGAGAAGAAAAAAAACGAAACACAACCCATTTCCAATTTACGTATCTAAACAACATTAACCCAACCAAAAATAAAAAATAAAAAGGGAAAATAAAGAGATTTGGGAGGTGGGGTTACTCTTTGGAGAGAAGAGGGATGATCTCGAAGATAACGAGTTGGAGGAGATTGCAAGAGAAGGCAAAGACGACGCTGAAGATGATTTGGACCAAAACCCTCTTCTCCTCGTACTCTTTGTAGAGTCTTCTGTTCATGAACCACAGACCTGTCCAACCCAACAGACACAGCGACCCTATCACCACTACTCCTTCGTATATCCCCAGCCCCCATGCCATCCTTTGGTGGGTTCGCCTTGCTGTCACTATATTGCTTGCTTTTTGATCTGGTTTTTCAGTTGTGGCTTACGTTTCCGTTTTGCAACATCTCTCTCTCTATCTTGCTTGTTAATACTATTGCCTTCTTCAACAAAGCTTCTCACTTTGTTTATTATTATTATTATTATTATTACTTTTATTTTTATCTGTTAAAAAATTTATTAAATTTTAAGTATATAATAAAATAATTTGTTTATTTTTATAAATTTCAAAAAACCACGCATGGGAAATTTAATAATTATAACAATTTTCAAAATATAAATATAAAATTGTAATTATTAAAATATTTTTCATTTGTTTAAATACTCGTATCATTTGATCATTTTGAATTCAAATTGTTTTTAAATTGAGTTCAAGGTATTTTTATATTGGATCAAATAATTTTAGATCAAATTAAGGTTAGGTTTGCATGTGTTGCGGCTAAAACCAATTGTGTAGTTTTTGGAGCTAAATACTCCTACTAACTAAATAAATAATATGAGAATGCTAAAACCAATTGAGTGTTGATTAAATATTCACAATTTAAATTCTAATCAAATTACAACATTAGTTTAAAAAGTATAATGCTTTAATTCGGCTTCTTACTTTCTAAAGCTTTCTCTTTTACTATAAAAAAATAAATAAGGCAGTGATTAATATTTAACTTGGTAGAGAAGGACAAAATAGACATAAGAAGCCTGTTAAAAATGGAAAATAATCTTTGTAGATTATAGATAAGTATTTCTACAATTAAGAAAAAATTAATAATTTACATTTTTTATTTAATTTTTTTAATTAAAAAAATAAAACAATATTATAGACTTAAAAAATCAATGTTGGTGTAACGAATAATAACACATATGCTTTCTTTATATCCTTTCACAATCATAACTTTAATCGCTATGCTAACAAAAATTAAGAGGTTGTATTAAAAAATCTTCCAAGCAACAAAGTAGAAATTTAGATATATATATATATATATACACACACACAAACACTAATTCTTTGACTTGGGTGTGCCCCCATGGCATGCTTCTCCAACTATTCTAGCTTTTTTTTTTTTTCCACACATTTACTCCTTGTTCATTGGTTTTCAAAATTAAACTCAAGCATCTCTTTGAATTCTTATCAAAATTTTTGCATGAATGCATAATTAATTAATGAAAACTAATGTCAGTTGTTTGGAAAACCAGAGGCTGAGAAACTCAAAAGGCAAAGACTGAAATTAAGTTTTGGGAAATTATATTAACTGACTCTCACTTTGCCAAATTTGACTCAATTAATAAGGCAGACTTCATCTCCCCTGCAACAAGGTAAATGCATGGGCGTGTGGCCATGTCTTTGCTAATCTTTTATTCTAGCAAGTTGGGAAATTTTCCTTTGGCAATCTTCTAGGTGAGTCGAGGACTATCACATCTATAGGCAACAAATGAAGATTCTCCCACAACCAAAAGGAGTGCATTTATAAAGTTTGTTTTCTATCTCATCAGTTTTCTTTTTCCCATTCATTTGTTCTCTATCATGTAGTTAATTTTCACCAGCTATAATAAAACTTTGTATCTTGATCACTAGAAGTGAATTGTAACTCTTGGCACAAGTAAGACCATAAAACTCCATGCAAAATTGTCTTCCCAAAAGTAAAATTTATTTAATTTGATAATATTTATAATTTTGTTCTACACTTTTACTTCTTCTTCTTATTATTATTATTTTCTGATTGAGAGATTCTTAGATTATCTCTTTCAAAAAGATATATGGGTGTGGAATATATTCACTTATTTGATAATGATGAGGTACATGCATACCATATGTAGGATTTCATTCGTCTTTTCACCAAGGGGTTGAAAAAGTGACATCAACCATTGAGAAAAATGCACCCACTTCTTCTTCCTACAATCAAGGCTAATGAAAAAAGAAATTTAATTTCCCTCTTTAAAAGAAAGAAATTAAGTCCTTTACTTAAAATGTCAACATGACATGATCAAGCAAAAAATGGTCTTAAGCGAGAAAGTGGGAGAAAGGGAAAAACTAACCAAACCAAAGGATACAAAGATATGAGCTTATAAAAATATAATAAATGTGGCACAATGTCCTCTGCCTTGCTATGCATTCAAATGCCTCCAGTTGGCTCTCATAAAAAGAAAACAAAACCCCAACACAATACTAGTGTCAATGGAGGATGGAATGGTGGCATGATTCTCTCAGTGAGCTCAAAGTTAGCAACTTGATTTCTTCACGAGTACACTAAAAAAGGGAAAAGGAGAGAGTTACACTGAGAAATTTTCTGTTTTAAAATTTTTATTTTATTATATTAGAGTTGTCTGGATCAATTAAAAATGTATTCATGCAAATTGAGGGCACTGGCGAGTTGGGATAAATATCTTTATTCGATATTTAGTGTCATGCTATTGATTTTAGATTATGCAAATATCCAATGCAAGCCACAAATTCAATGTCCTCATTGGAAAATCAATAAAGATTAGTCTCCTCAAAGCTTAAGGGAAAGATGTTGAAGTTCATATTCTTTAGTCCCCATCTCATATACACAAAAAAAAAAAAAAAAAAAAGAGTTTACTGCCGCAAGGCTATTGATGGTATTTGTGGACTTATACCTATAGAATTTTTTTTTTTTCTGAAAAAAGAAATTCATGGATATTTTTATCTTAAAAGTAAAAATTATGCTAAAATTTTTATACTTCGTTACATATCATGTCAAATGATGGAGCTTTGTGTAGATGATGATATAAGAGTTTTAATAAGTCTTACTCCCCCCCCCCCCCAAAAAAAAAAAAAACTCATTTGAAAGGCAAACTACTTTTTGTTTGATTACATTTTTTTTTTTCTGATTTTCACAATGTATGTTGGATGAATATAGAAGCAGATCAGATCATTATCGACCAAATTCGAAGAATATACTACTAAGGCAATTTTTAATAAGAAAAAATTTCCCTATCAAATGCCTTCAATCGCTCAGCCAACTTTGCAAAGTTACGACTTCTGCATAATTTGCATGCCCGTAGATGTTCATCCCATTCAATATTAGGTACAGCCGATTGGAGGCGCTGATGCTTGTTGGACTAATCACTCGTTCATCATCTCTTATTAAAAGACTTGCCAAGTGAGTTTTTGGAAAGCCTCTTGGTCTTTCTAATAGTTCTCTAATTCTCCTCTGCACATTTACTCTTTACACCTACTTTTATTGCCATCTGCTCACTTAAACGTCATGGAATTAATTACAGCTTTGTAGCCCAAGTCTCCATAATGTTTTTGTTTGTAGTGTGCAACCTTGAACACTCATCAATGGAGATAAAGCATATTTAATATCATGGGTTTCTGATAAGTCCATTATAATCCTAAAGGTCTAACTGGTAGTCATTTCCAGTCGAAGAATCGACTTTTCCATGACCCGACACTCTATCTATAGTATTACGACTGCCTCTCTCGCTCCTGATATCACTAGGAAAGACCCTCTTTGAGCATTTGAAAGACTTGTAATTGTTAAAGACAGATGTTTGCAAATGTTACAAGTATGCCTGAACTCTTCACCACCTTGGCAGCATCTCTCACCACTATCACACTAGCTGTTCAATCTATACAAGTTGAAAATAAATAATAATAAATAAAAAATATATTATATATATATATTATTCATGATTACAGAATCCAAAAAATAAGACGGAGCCCTTATTGACTTTAGATAGTAGAGTGGGCACAACCCAACACCCAGAACCCTTTTTTTTTCTTTCTTCTTTTTTTTTTGGTATTTTGCAGGTAATGGACCATCCACGACGAGCATCAGTGGCAATCCTTGACATAGTGCATGTGTGACGTCGAGGTAAATAGAAGTACGTGAAAAAGGCTACAAAGGCAAGTGGCTGACCACGTGATCCACTCTCTGTCTGTCTCTCTCTCTCTCTACTTAGCTGTCACTGGCGCTGACGTCACTTTCTCCCGTTTCCCAATGTGCACGCTTGGCCACTTCTGCATATCATATGATCCCTTTTTGGCCCCTTTTTTTTATGTCTCTCTGGGTTTTGTTGCTTGAACGAGGCTGCTGTGTGTGTCATTCTATAATTCCCCTTTTTAAGTTTTAATTGGGACTAACGAAGATTTTAATCACATTTTAAATTAAACCCATGACTTGTTACCACCTATAAACTAGAGTATATTAGATGTAGATTATTTCTGGTAGATTAAAACACTTACAATTGACAAAGCCTGTTTAGCCTACTGCTTAACCTGTTGGTTGGATGATTTTTTCCTTTTTTTTTCTTTTTGGACAAATGTTAGAAAACAGGCAATTTTATTTATATAGCATACAAAACAGCAATCAAGTCAATGAATCTGAAAATTCTTGCCCTTCGATTCAATACAATCACACAAGTTTACTGATTTTGGTAAAAAAAAAACCTGCCTGAGTTTGTATTATTCCACAACCAAAAGATTGAGCCTGCAAAGGGTGGCCTTACACAAGGCAGCAACACAGTCATGGAAGAAAACCAAAATATGTCACACAAAGACATTGAAATTAACAAAGTTTGACAGGATGTTCCAGGGTACAGCTATGTAAATTCTCGAAGACTGTCTCAGTTATCTGCAGAAGAATGTCAAACGACGGGAATTAGATAATAGGGGTCAGAATTTGGAAAGAAAGTATTGTCATTTGGAAAGAAAATAATGCCATTTAGAACTCACCATGCGGAGAACAAGAACTTGGAGTGGAGAAGTCAGAGGAAGCCATGGGAATGGATATGGAGAGCTGGGTCGTAGAGAATGATGTCTGGTTGGATCTATCTTCTTCAAGCCGGACCAAGAGTCTCGGGCTTTTGGCCACTCGTCAAAGAAAGGTCGAAGAGGCTGACCATCCTGCTTTACAGGTTCCCCTGTGGCAAATTCACTACCAAAAAATGAATGTTGTGTGTAGTCATTTTGCAACATTGAACTGTTGGTTGACTTGGATGCAGGGAAAACTCTGGATTGCATCTGGGGCCATGGATTTTCTAGTTGTGATGCCATCTGGAGAGCCCTGTTGCTTCCTGAAGCTCCAGAGAAAAAGCTGTGCTCGCCAGCATCCTGCTTATGTCCTTGAGCATACCTGTTTTGGAGCATCGATGAAAACATAACTTTTGTAAATGTTCAGTCCCTATCTATAAAGTCATTTGAAGGTGGTCCCCTGGTTGCAGTGAATAATCACAACAATGCAATGAATTTCTCGAGAAACGACATGGATCAGGAAGAGAGTGTTATTGCTGAATAAGGTGTCAAATATCTATGACAATATGATGATAAAGATGATCAATGCATTCACTGGTCATCAAAATTTTCATTTTCTCATAGTTTCATAATGTTGCAACTGCAACCGTGGTCATGTGACCACGCATATTCCAATGATATGCGATGCATTCACATCAGAGACTTCTGACTTCTGTTGTCCAAATTCAGTGCAAGGTGCAAAGGATGCATTTCAAGGGCCATTGAACATACTACCAATTAATGCCCACAAACACCAGAAGTAGTAGTTTCTTATCCACATAACATGTAATAAACAGCTTTATCAAAAATAAATAAATCGATAAGCCAGAAAAGAAATATTTTGTACCATGCAAGAAGTACTTCAAACATCAATATGGAATTTAAAATATATAAAAGGCTAAAATACATTCTGTTGTGAAATAATAAAGTGGTACGAGGTTCAATAACAGTTAATTTGCTATGTTCAATACAGCATGACAATTTATCGAGGTCAAAGAAAAACCGAAGAATCTTACGACAGATCAGAATATAGTAGCACTTCTTAGTCACAAAAAAAGCATTGATTGAGCTAAATCAATATGAGGGTCCAAATAAAATCCGGCAGGAAATAAGGGCATAATGATACGTTAGGAAGCACGAAATAATTCTGTTAGGCATTTAGGAATTGCCAAATATCGAGTGGTAGGAAAAGAGATGAATACTTCAAATTTCATTTAGTAACACATAACTTTCAAATGTCAAACCCTTAGTCCAACTACGCCAATTAGCTTTCCAATCAATCATGATGATTCCCACTAACCAGACAATTCAACTAATAAAAAGGTCAAGATAACTACGCAGTAAGACATATTTTCTTTATGGCTTGACTCTTACACGGGCCCCATATAAATTGTCTCTAATGCTATCGACAGATATGATGAAGAACTGGCAAGCTTCTCATGGAGGGATGGAAATTGGCTATCTATGAGAGACTACCCTCCACAGATCTGCATCTCTTAAGCATGTTTAAGGTGAAGGGTGATAACAATCTTATATTGACCAATGGCAATATAAGAGCTTAAATATTAATAAAAATCGGATAAGAGGCAAACAACAGAGAAATTGGGAATACTAATGGCAAGAAACACAAAGATTATCAAGCGAGCATCAAGGTAGCAGATACTACAGAGTTGGCAAGTTCTCTTTTTTTTTTTTTAGGATCAATAATTCATGACAGCGTTCAGGATTTTTCACCCGACTCCCTTCAAAAAAATGTTAAGCAGCAAGTACTTCTGACTGAAATTTTCTGCAAAACACCATGCCCATTTGACTGACATTGTGAAGTGCTATTGGCATGCTCAAGACAGTTCAGAATGTCTGTCAGGTTTCAACAGAAATTCGACAGCCAAAAACAGAGAGAATATAGGCAAATCACAAAAAAGAGCTGAAAAATGAAATCTGTGAAGAAATCAGATTTTGTAGGCTATTGTCATAGGCGCCATGACCCAGAAATTTGAATGAAGCAGAAAACTAAAAGCAACTACTACTCACCTATATTGCAAATCTTCCTAAAAATCCCTACAGCACAATTCATCAATGGGCCCAAAAACATCAGATTTGGAAACAGTTTTAAAGCAAATGCTTTAAAAGAATCCATTCACAGGGAAACATGTTTGGACAGAATAGTAGGAAAAATATGCAGCAGATAAGGTTTGCATTTGTAGCTCCAAGTGTTGTAAATGCATGTGAATAACTGCAAGCTGTAGCCAACAAGTACAAAGGAATCCAATTTCTTTCAGCCTTGCAGTGCAGTCATGCCTACAATGCTAAGGAACTAGTGTACAACTGAACTCTGAAAGCTTCCCATAGACTAACAAAATAAGTAGAAACTGATACTTTGCACCCTTTCCAAAGTTTCAGGCAGTCCCAGACATAATTGTCTGTACCCAAATTTTCATCTCTCCCTCTTTTCCACTAGAAAGAAATTGAGCACAGGTGTGCTAATACAACAAATTGAAATGCTGGAGATGAATTCTGACGGTAGTCAGAATTTACTGCATTTCTTCTATAGAATCAAGACAATACAGAGTACCAGACCAAAAGAGATAGACTGACAAACAGAAGCACATTTTTTGAACTGCTATATAATTCCTCTCCACTCTTCTTGACACAAGGCCCAGAGCCTAACAGAAACTTGAGTTTCTGTTATGTTCACTACCACAACCAGATGACGATAGCCCTAATTGTATTTTTAACACACTATTTTAACAACTTGACCAAAAAAACAAAAAGGAATAATATGGGCACAAGTAAGAAAAAAAATCAAAACATATACCATAAAACACACATTTGAGTCACAAATCTATTGTGGCAGTTTCTCCTAAAACAAGAAGCTTGACTACCTGTCATGTACATGTATGAGTTTAGCAACTGATCATTGTTTTGTTTTGCAATAACAATTTCAGTTTCCTTGCCTAATGTTTCTCAGTGACCAAACAGGCAACAACGTAACAGCCAAACAAGCAATACCTGTAATCTTTGCTTGGTATTCCATAGGGAATGGAGTCCATCTGATAATGGGATTGGTTGGTTCCATACTGGTGCCCTGAGGATTACCAAAGGCATGCAAAGGAAGATTTTGGAAGGTTCCAGTTGCACTGCTGCTTCCAGTGACAGTCATGAAGTCACAGTGGACGATGACTGCGTCATGGATTGTGATTCCACAGGCTTTCTGAACGGTTGCGGCCACGGTGCATGTGGCGCTCCACAATACTTGGAGTCCGGGTAAGCATCTTTAGAGCATCTCCACTTCTTCCCATCAGTTCTCCTGCATCGTCCCGGCTCCGGATCCACCTTCTTGCCATAGAAGGAGCAGTAACCCACTGCATATTTTTACTCATAGTGTCATAAAATATAAACCCAAACAAGTTGATGTCACAAGAAGACAAGCATAAAGCATATATTATGCCACAAGTAATATAATATACAGATCAGCATCGATGACAACTGACAGTTCATTTATATTAAGAAGGCACAAATCTTTAAACTCAACATTTTTTATTATAATCAGCAGTGTCAGACTGTAAACACAGATAAACAATAGGCAAAAGTGTGATTTGGCAAGTCATCATCAAGATATTCGCAATATCACGTGGATCACTAAATAAATACTTAAATAAAGGAATCAAATCACCTGAAAAAGTTTCTGATTTCAACAAGCAGAAAACCAAAAACCATAAAAGTAAAAAAGAAAACTGATTGTCATCTGCTTGGTAGTAAAGACAAATTTTTTGTAAACTTACGGTCTTATGTTAAACACAAGAAACTCAAACCCAACTGGCCTTTGCTTTAGAAAAACATTGCAGACGTGCAAGGACTGCACAAGTCTTTTCCATGAAGGCTGATTTTATTGATCAAAGAGCCCTAACTAATAAACAAAAACTGTTGTTTCAAAGTTAACAAATTATCTGGTGCAAAAAGGCGTTTCTCCAGTTTCTCTTAATTGAAAAGAATAAACCATAGGAACTCAACTCTAAAGTCTATATCCATCTGTTCCCAGAAAAAGTAATTCAAGTAAATCTATATCTGCCCAAATCAAATCCAGAACAAAATTAAAAACATGAAAGAAAAAAGGGGAATTTTTTAAATGAAAACATAGTTTTTAGTTCAAGAGAAAATTGAAAACTTGAAAGATGCTAATCAGGAGAAAGAACAAAGCTAAAAATAAGCATATAATTTCAAAACATTATTCTATTTCAAAAAGAGGGGAAAAAAACAAGAAATAGAAAAGGAACGGTCATACTACGATCAGTAGAATTCCCCAAATCAAATCAAAATACACCTTAAAAGCAAAGCATTTCAAATCAAGACAATAAATCAGAAAACCAAGAAAACTAGGTGAGAAAAGAGTAGAAATACAGATGCCGATGTTTCTAATGTAATATTTGGAGATGCTGGCTTACTAGTGGGATGGTGGAAAAAAATCTATGAGAAATGGATCAAAGCTCTTCTGAATGGGAAGGACGAGCTCAGGTGGCACAGGTAGACCTGCAATCATATACTTAAAGATCAAAGCTGATGTTCCAGTTCTTGCCATTGAGACAATGTAAATGGAAGACTCATTGGCCATAACCCCTGTTCCAACCCCTCCTGTCAGCCCGCTGCCCCACCCCCACCACCAGAAACCCCACCACTGTTCATCTCAGCCGGCACCGCCGCCACCACCCCCCACTACCACCACAACATAAAACGCTAATCAGCACAATATCTCAAAACCCAGATGCTTAAACATTGGTTGGGACAGGAAAGGGGGACATGGGACACAGATCAGCCTCTGTCTGAACCATTTGGTATGTGCACATAAGAGTGTCACAGTTCCAGAGTGTCTGTAAGGACGTTGTGTTGGGAAAAGGGGGCAGTGTCTGAGAGCAGGGATCCTGAAGGCCAAGATTGTCTATTTTATTGAGGGAGGCAGGGCACTAATTGGTTCACTTAACTGATAATTAGGTGAATTTAGTACTAAACCAAAGCTTTCATCAGAGATGCCTCAGATATATCTTTACTGTTTTACTAGGCATACCCACCCCCCCCCCAACTTTTTTTTTTTTTATTTTGTTCTTCTTAGCAGAGGCCTTTTGTGTATATGCGTGTTGTGTTTTTTTGTGAAATTTCTTTTTAATAAACAAAATAAAAAAGAGGTAATATTTACAACTTTATTAAAACAAATTATATTTATAAATAAATAATAAAATGTTGTAAATTTATTTTTAATTTTATTGAATATTTTGACAAAAAAATTAATTCAATAATAATATTTAATGTGGCTATGAACCAATAGCCCACAACATTTAGTAGTTTCGTTGGGAAAGTCGCAATAAGGTGGCTGTTTTCACTTTTGTCTAGTTGTGAAAGTGAAAAATGGTTCTTGAGGGAAGGGCAAAAGGTTGGGAGGGGAGCTACTGATTTTTTATTTTTTATTATTTTTCGGTACTAATCTTTGCGTTTGTGGAATGTGGGTTTTTTGCTTTTGGACCCACCCCAAGTCCAAGTGGTTTGGCAACGCCTCAATCTACTTATTGCATCTCCCACTTGGGTTTCCCTTTCCTTTTAGTGTTTACACAAATGTAAAAGTTATTCTGTAAGGAGAAAGTGGAATTTGATTATTTTGGCAATTTTTTTTGTAACGTAAAGAATTTTAAAAAAAATATTATATTATATATATAATATATATCTGTCCTAGATTTCTGTTGCAATGCAAGCCTTTTTATAGTCTTAGATTGAGAAATTTTGCTGAATATTATATAAACCCATTTTGGTTTCCTTCACTTACCAATAGCTTATTGACTTTTTAGTATGTGTTTATTTATACAGGTCAAAGCCATCCTCAAATTATTGGAAAAGATAATTTAAAAAAAAAAAAGTAACAACACCTAATAGATAATAATATAATAATAATAATAAATGAATAAACATAAATTAATTATATCTCACTTAATCTCAAAGTTAAATAAAATTAAATATGAAAAGTACCATATTATTTTTCTTTTTTCTTTTTTCATATTACTTTTTTGTTGTTTATTGCAAGATGATATTCAAAAACCAAAAAAATCAAATACATGAAACGAAGAAAATTTATATATGTCTTTGGTCAGAAAACTTTTTACGCAAGAAAAAATAATAAAGAAAATCGATTCTCAAGGAAAGAAGGATTGCTGTTATAAATATAATCGAGTGTGACTGAGGCTTGGCTGAGATTAAAATCGGAAAAGAAGACAATTACAAGAGACTCCATAGCTTGAATTTCTTCTCTCCAATTCCCCCTATTGCCAAAGGGTACCAATTTTGTACCTCCTTTTCTTTAAGGCACTTCTATGCACAAATTGGTTTCTTGCAAATGTGGTTGAAAAGCCCATATTTTAACATTGTATTATTAGACTTTAAGAATTTATAATATAGAAGCCACAAATTTATTACATCTCATCCTTACCTAAATTTCATGATAGACCAGAGATTTACATATTGGGACATTCTTTCTGGGTTTTCAACTTATAATTAAGTTATATTTGTTAAAATATTTTTAATAATATTATTATTTATTTTGACTATAATTAATAATTTTTACTTATTTTTAATATTTTTAATTACTCTAAACGTAATTTTCTTTATTGTAGATGTACATCTCCTTTAGACGTTGAGTCTTTTATATAGAAAAGATTGAATTAACATTAATTTTAATTTGAACTTATAACGATAATAACTAATATTTCTATAATATTTTTTATTTTTTTTTAAAAAAAAAAAGTTTAACCGAAAAGTCAATTAATTAACAAAATTTAAAGTAAAATTTAATATTTAAATTTAAAATTTAATAACAATTAAATTTTATTCTCATTTAACCTTTTTGAAACAAATTAATCAATGCCCTCTCGAAAGAAAGAGACAATAAATTACAAGTTCAAACTAAAATTCATGTTTGACATATATAAAAAATAGACCGTTAAATAGTACAGAGGAAGACAAATAAGGTAAATTTAACCAAAAAAGGAAAAGAAAACAAAGCCACTCTTCTCTCATTATCTCACATCTTTTGCCTTCAAAAGGACAGCATGTTTCATTATCCTCACATTGGAATTCCAACGTCAACTTTCCTACTTTGAAATTGCTTATTTGTATTCTTCCACCAAAAAAAAAACCGGTCAACAACGTCAAGTCGCAAGGCATCCTAAGTCCAATTTGTAGGCTGTTTTAGAATACTCCCCTATTGAACGTGTTGTCGTTCAAGGTAAAAAAAAAAAAAAAAAAATCCTCTTTTTGGGTGTTGATATCAAACACGATACTGTTACTAATCCGTCCCCACCCCCCCCCCCCCAAAAAAAAGAAAAGAAAAGAAAGGTGACTGAGATCACTAGCTCAATCGTTAAGTCACTCAACGATTAGACATAAAACATATTCAAGTTGGAACGAAAATTTAAATAAGATAGTTCGAAACTTATATTATGGCTGCATTATTCAAACTTTTATTTTTTTATCATAGTCATCTAATGATGTTGTCCTGTCAAAAAGAATATGGTTTTCTATTTTTCTATGCAAAAAAAAAAAAAAAAAAAAAAGAAAGAAAGAAAAAGAAAAAGAGATATTGTAGATAAGAAAAGGAATTGTTCCATTGCATGGTGCAAATGAGAAAGTATAGCAACTATCTCTCAACTTTGACCACTTCTTATTCCAAAAAAAATAAAATAATAAAAAAATATATATATTATGGGAAAAAAATAAAAACAGGGAAAAAGGAGGGGAAAAAAAATTATACATATATCTTGAAAGAATTTATCAAAGATTCAGATCACTTGTCCCCTCATCCACCAGCTTGCCACCCCTTTCCATGACAGGAACCACACGTGATGGCTGGACTGAGACTGGACCCATTAAGGCCCTCAAAAAGAAAAAGGGCAACAAAAAAAATAAATAATAAATAAAAGAAGAGGGAGGAAAAGCTAACATAAAGTTTCTCACATACGCTCCAAATCCAATCAGCCGGTGAAAGAAGATCCCAAATGCCGAATGGCTTGGTTGCCGGAATGGAGGTGACATTGGGGATGGAGCCACCCTTTACTGAAAATTAAAACAAAAGGGTCCACAAGAAGTTTTGCTTTCAGAGCTTTTGGGGGCGTCGTCGTTTGCATCAATTTTACTTTGGCACTGTTGGGCTTCTCTAAGCTTGTAACCTATTCCATTAACTCCATGGACCACACCCCCTATCTTGAAGTTGGCACCGCCTAAGATCCTACCTGATTTCCATTGTTTTTGTTCTTGTCCTAACGGTCAAAAGTTAGCTCACATCTCTACGAAATTAAGATGTGTTTGAGACGTTACTTCACACCATCTATATTAAAAGCAGTTATGATAATATACATATGAATTTACAACTTAAATGCTTCAAGTTAACGATAGACATACAATTAAAGATACGGTAGATAAAATAATTATTTGTGTGTTTTTATAGAAAGTGATTAAAATTTAATTTTAATAAATAATGTTCCAATTCATAAGAAAAATAATAATAATAAAGTGAGTAGGTGACCAATTTTGCAGAAGGCCCACAACTACATTTCATTCTTGCTCGCCGCATCTTGTGTAGAATCTATTGATAGTTTTCATCGTTTTAGACCGCATAAAGAATTAAAGAATTTAAACTTTAATTTTTTTTATTTAAAAAAAAAAAAAAACGCATTGAAAGGTTCGACACTCAGACCTACAGTATCAATAAATTGCTGTTCTATATATGTTTTGTAAGAACGCATTGGTAAATGGTGTTCAATAAAATGGTTGCTTTTCCCTTTTAAATTTCTGAATAGTGACCTTGTTTTGCATGCCATAGTTTGGCGACAATGATAAAAATATCAATATGTTAGTTTTTTTTTAATTTACTTATTTTTTTAAATCAATAAGCTGGTTCTTGAAATTTGTTAAACAAACAAACAAACAAACAAACAAACAAAAAAAGGGTATATGCCAAGCAATTAGATGTGCTAACCACACGAACAATCTATATACAGTATACTAGCCAATAATAGAGATACCCTAATTGGAACTTCAATGGAATTTTGGCGGATTAAGATGGGTTAATGAAGAACCAAATAGAGATTGTTGGGGGTACTTAGGAATATTGTCGGTGGGTTTTGACAGAAAATTCGTAAAAACTTGAATTGCTTGAAGGCTTTCAAACTGAAAAGTCGTAAATTTACCACCATCAACCTTAACCTAGACACACTGTTACCTTCTTTCAAAAGGAAATTTGGCGGACATTGAAGTTGGATCAGACAGTTTTGATATTATTCCTCACAAAATTATTATTATTATTAAATAATAATTTATTAAAATGTAAAGCGTTTATGTTTATAAAATTAATTTATTTTTTCAATATAAGATTTTGTCATATTAACTCTTTTTACTTTTTCTTAATTGTAGTTTGAGTGAAATATAATATAATTATATCAAGTATTTACAAAATTATTATTTTTTATTCTAATATTTAAAAATATTAAAATAAATTAAACATGATAAAAAAAATTATAATGTATTCAACTTTATTTTTTATATAACTTCGTCTTTTGTTTGATTTCAATAAATAATAACTAAAAAAAGAAAGAAAGAAAAAAAAAAGAAGAAGCATTGTTTGTTTCATTAGTTCAAGCCTATTTAGTTGAATGAGCTTCCCAAAAGCATGAACCTACTTGCCAAACTTCGTCTTGAATTTTCCATTGGCCAAAAGTTCTGAATGGAAAGAAACAAGGGAGTCCATTGTCATATGGATGAAGAGACAAATTTATAGGACCAGAATTAAATTTCAGGGCAAGTGAGAGAATTGATTCATAGGAGGAGGCTGAGAATTGACCCTTCACCAACCATGCTTAAGTCGCTGTCTGGTGCCATAACAATGCGCATAGGCTTGTACCATTTGGAGCCATTATTAGTTTTTAACTTGCTCCTTGTTGAATGGTCACGAAAGGAGAAGAGAGTCACCAAAACTCAAAACACGGAATCAAAGAGGCTCCTACGAGAATGTCCCTACTAGTTGACCCTATTATTCAAGGACACGGCGACAAGGGTGAAAATTTATTCACACTAAATAGGCCATCATCCTCATACATGCAAGAGTGTCGTGGACCCGTCATCACGTGTTCTTGGGAGAGAGAGAGAGAGAGAGAGAGAGAGAGAGAGAGGGGAGTTGGGTTTTCTTTTAGCTCTTCCAATGGAATGATAAATGAACCAGACAGGGGGACCAGGTCATGACCTGTCTCTTATACACATCTAGATGTGTATAAGAGACAGGAGAGAGAGAGAGAGAGAGAGAGAGAGAGGAGAGTTGGGTTTTCTTTTAGCTCTTCCAATGGAATGATAAATGAACCAGACAGGGGGACCAGGTCATGACTTTATGCACATTCTTATAAGTGCTTGCTAAGTTTATTCTCAAAATAAGCAAGTAGTGTAAACTCACTTTAAGGTTACAAGGCTACCCGACTGTGTGGGTCAAATTATAAACTAACTGGTAGCATAGGTTAAAGGCAAAAAAAAATAAAAATAAAAAAACAGAAAGTCAGCTGCTGTTTTGGACACTTTTCCATATCCTGTTATTGTCTAAAACTATTTGTGATTTATTAGACAAAAAAATAAAATCAAAACGGCCTTGATCAAGGGGGTTTTTTTTTTTCTCTTTTTCTTTTCTTGGGCAGGTACGGAAAAATTAAAGTAACTAAAGAAATGAGTAATGCAAAAAAAAAAACGATATGGCATGATCAAGTGCAAAAGAAATTTAACCAATAATACATATAACCATAAATTAACAAGTTTATAGTTCAACACACTTAATCAAATAATTCAAGTCAACGTTTTTTTTTTATTATATCACAGTTACTTCACTGTTAAGCAAGAGTATACATGTACGTGAATTTAATTAAATTTCATGAAAATGTTTTGAATAAGAGAACTTTTATATGCAGGCAATTTTCGGTTCCATATATATATATATTGTCGCCTTAGCCTACAAAAAATCACTCTTTAATTTTAGCCATGTACCAAATTTTCTCGAGCAATTTGCTTTTCATAGACTTGTTAAAATGTAATTATTCAAGTGCTTGTTTTCCTCGAGGCTGGGGTAAGAAGGATGGATACAGAGAAATTTAATGTGCACCAGCCTTCTAGCTAGCGTCCAAAGGCCACTAACACAAAAGAATTATAGTTATAATTATAGAAATAATTTCATTATACCTAAATAATAAATTTTAACATGTTTCTAACCTAAATTCATATTATATTATAATAATTATATTTATATTTTGAAAAATTAAAATATTTAATTAGTAATCATAATAATAATATAATGTGTAAATATATGTATAAAATTTATTTAATTTATTGGTCGCGTTTATATAACTTTTTCATTGTACAAAATTTCATAAAATTGATTCCAATAACTACATAAAACTTATAAAGTCTATTCCTAATTATGATGAGATGTTATAAATCTTCAAGCATATACTCAATAATTAGTATAGTTATACATTTGACCTCCATCAAAGCCAATAAAAATAAAATTAGTAACAAACTAGATTTATTATCTAGATTAAGCGCGAATATTCTAGCATACTCTCTTTTAGTTAGATGCTCTAATAATAATTTAATTAAATTATAAAAATGAGACAAAATATGAGATATTGAACAATTGCTTCAAAATAATTCATCCCAGAGAGAAATATGAAACACACGTACTTCTTTCCTTCATTCACATCTCTTTTTTTTTTCTTTTCTTTTCTTGCCTCTAATGAAATAGAGTTACCTAATTGAAAGTAGTAATGAATTAGCCAAGAGGATATCCGATGTGAAAAATTATGGAAAAGAGGGCTTGGATTTATTTATTTTTTTAATTTACAATTGTTTGATTATTAGAGAGTAGACGAGATTTTATGACATGATTCCCTCATATCATACTCCTTGAAGAATTACACTTAATATAACAATTGGCCATTTATTGAAATTTAATATGTATGTTTTCTTCCCTCTCAAAGAGGGCCATTAGTCGAGGAATGCCATTTCCAACGAATAATGGGGTTATTTGCTCCACAATGCTTTTGGCAACGCTATCTGATTTATCCTAAACTATGGTGTACATTAATTCAGATTATTTTTAGTTTGTAATTATCACACACCCCCAATTTAACCCAGCTCCAATTGAGGCAACTTTCCCATGTCGATGTTTCCTTTGCTTCTCCATTGTGTGTGTGTGTGTGTATATATGCATTTAGATAGATGCGAGAAGCCCTGGAAATTCCATAATTGATGATCGAATTGTAGATTTGTAGTTACAGAAGGAATTTCCATAACTGTTCGTTGAAGTCTTAAAATTTAGGAATTAAGAAATCTAATGGATAAAATAATAATGATAATAATAATTAAATGCAATAAGTGCAGCAAGTGTCTCGTGCTACAGTGGTAAAATGGTAGGTATTCTGGAGATAATGATGACAGAACGCAAGGGGTCTTTGAAGGATAAGATATTAATTAATTAATTAATTAATTAATTGAGAGATCCTTAAGCAGTATGAAAATAAGGATAATTAACAAGTTGAAATCAGCTTAAAAGGAAGGAGAGGCCTGTCACTTAACAGGCGTTTATCGCAAGATTAGTAATATATATATATCTATATATATATATATATCTATATATATATATATAGACAGATATTTTTACGACTCTCTGGCAATGTAATCAAATTAGTAAATCGTTGCAATTTAGTGACGGGACATTTTTTAGAAAATAATAATTCATAAAAAGAACATAAAAAGAACATTGTGGGTCATTCTAAAATTAATTTCTTTTATGAAGAGCACTCTCATTATATGAATCATATAAATTTGGAATTTAATATTACCTTCGTCTCAATTCCCTTTTCAAACAGGAAGGTGTACTTTTAAGAAATTGAAATTCAAATAGAGTGTGTGAAAAATACATTAAATTACCATCAAATTTGCATTTCTAAGAATAACGACTTAACTTACTAGCAGTTGAGAGGGAGGAAGAACATATGTACGTGGCTGGTTAAGGTAGTGAGGTGGCTGGCATCCCACTGACATACTTATGGAAGCAATGTTGTGCAGCTACTATAGTGTCATGCTTTCATGTTCTTTGCAAGCAATTAGCCGCGTGATTTGTCAAAAGAGTACGAATGTCATCTTGTCAAATAGCTGTCTTCAATTCTTTTTCTTCTTCTTTTTTACCATTTTGGTCATAACTTACGGATATATTGCAGCTGTCTTCGTTGTCTTGTCGGTGACCTGTTAAGTCTTCATGAAAGCATTACAAATCAATGTTTGCACATGTAGATCATTGAGCCATGGCCTGTTAAATGAGGTAGACAATAGTCAATTAGGCAGCTGCTCTGAAGAGGATGTGCCCATCGTATTGTATTTAGGTAGTAAAACTTGTACAAGATTCTAAGCCTCCTCTTCCAGAAGTTTAGTTATGAGTACGAGTTGGGATGAGTTCGATAGAAGAACAGGGTTTTGAATCGTTTTAAGGGAAACCAATTTAAGCAAGAATATTCCCATTTTGCGAGGAGATAAATTTTCTTACACAGACCATTTACATTTGTCTCAATCGAAGCTGAGAACCTGATCTAGTTTGTATATGTTTGCGAGCCCTGCAAAGTAAATGGCCATATATATATATATATATATATATTTATTTATTTTTCTGGGAACTAAAGAAAGAATAACACAATAAAAGATCCCAACTGGACCCGTGAAAAAGAAGAAATCAATAATTGCATGGCTGTTGCCAATGATGAAAGTCTTCTTACTACCCAGATGTTGGAAGACAGCCAGCAACATTGTGTGGTCATACAAGGCTGAGCCAAAATTATAAATAGTTGGGTTTGGGCCAACATGCCCACAGATGCCATTGAAGTTAGTCACATCCATGTACCTTATTTGCATAAAATGTGCTCTCTCTCCCTCTCGCAAAGGGCACAGGGTAGCACGTGAACAAAGCAAAGCCAGTAGAAAAGTAGGCACCAATTGAGTGAGAATCGAGTGAGAGAGATCATCAACCATATGTAAATGGGGTTAATACCTTAGCTGGCTCTCACTCTTACAGCCACCACAAACACAAAGGTCACACATTGGCCCCATTTGTCCGTACAGTTCACATAAAAGCATTTTGATACGTCTAGCTAGCTAATAGCCAGCTAAACAAACACAGAGGGGGAAGGGAGGGAGAGAGAGAGAGAGAGAGAGAGAGAGAGAGAGAGAGGGAATGCCTCTTATCAAAGCAACAATCATGGAATCTTGAAACCCATTGGTTAAAAGTGAATTCAGTATATCCCAGTAATGCCCTAACTTAATGATGGATTATTTAGAGAATATCGCAGCAAATCAATGCAAACCTAATAAGTTGAGGTATCCCTGTGATTTGTGATTCTATATAAATGGTTATTTCCTGATCAGATCAAGACAAAAATGTAAACATCAATCAAATGTACATTAGTTGAAGTTAAAACTGTGGCTGATCATGAAACAAGCATTTTGTAGGAGTTCATATGTACTTGTGCTCATTATCAAATCAATTTCCCAATGAATCGTTTGCCTTTGAATTCTCCAGATGGCTTCCTTTTATATATATAAAAATTGCTTGTGTGAAAAGGGTTTGTCCCAAGGAAAAAAAAAAAAAAGACAGAGCGAGACAGTCTAGAAACATGATTTGGCAACAAAACTCATTTCACACTTGTGAGTGAGTCATTGTGAGTCAAAATGTAAAAACTGATTCGATGTATCAAAAAAAGGAATATAAAACATAAACAAATAAGACTAACAACAATA
Source organism: Kandelia obovata (assembly GCA_021464305.1). Lineage (NCBI taxonomy): Eukaryota > Viridiplantae > Streptophyta > Magnoliopsida > Malpighiales > Rhizophoraceae > Kandelia > Kandelia obovata. Next base: position 2,667,645 of record CM038472.1, read on the forward strand.
AAAGTAGCCTAGGGACTCTATATCCATTAGATTGTGTCCAGCAAAAAAAAAAAAATATTCCCCACCATAAATGTGGAGAGATAAGATGAGATGTTTGGGAGACCTTTTTTCTGGGTTGTCTGCATAAAAATTCAGGCAGTAAGACTAAGGGCATATCAATTATGGATGATTTGAAACTTTGATTACCCCTAGAAGTTTACTTCGTGGCATTTGAATGCCCTTCTTTGCTGTTATTATGCCCTCTGTCGCCTCCCCATGCTTCCAACTCCTGCTTCTTATGAGGAGGAAACACTATTGCAAGCATTTTAAGAAATTCCATTAGCTTCTGAAGGAGCATCGAAATTGTTTTTATTATTATTTTTTTTAAAAAAAAAAATTTTTGGATATGTGATGATACACTTTTTGTTAATTTTATTTATTTATTTTTTTTTTAATTTGAGGCATCGAATGAAGAGCGATAGAAAATGCTTATTGAAAGTTTTGCTTCGTAATTAGTCTACTATTACCAACAAAATAAAAAAAAAAATAAAATAAAATCATAAGTAGTTTTAGTTTGGCTTCATGAGTGTGATTATGAACATAATACCAAAAATTGTGTCTTGTTACTGAAAATGGGGTACGTGAAGAAGGTTTTGTGGGCTCCCAAGTAAATGTGTCATAGTTTCACTTGGTAAGTCGGTGCTTATATTTATTTACGAACCAGCTCCTAACAAAGAATTTTCCATTAAGTGTCTAAATAAGTCACTATTTAATTTTAACCCTTTAAGTCTAAAAATGCAAAAAATGTATGCACTTTATGGCTCTAAGCCTTTCATAAATTAATGGAGTGAATTCGTTAGCTAAAGCAAGGCAGACCAATCTTCTGTGTAAGAAATAAAATAAATTCTTTCTTTCTTGATGGAATAACATCTTTCTTTTATTATGATTATTATTATTATTATTCAATTTAAAAACACTATATTTTTATTATTTTGGTCCCCCTTCCCAAGAGTAGAACTCAAAACCTCTAATAGGGGTCCTGGTTCTTAACCTGGAGAGTGTCCCTTGTGGGATTTTTGTTTTGTTTTGTTTTTTTTTTTTTTTTGGCCCCCACTAAAAACACTATAATAATATTATTGAGAAAGGAGGGAGAAAGAAAGTGATGGGCTTGGGTTGAACTGGGTGACCCAGAAAAGCCCAAATAACCCAACTAACAATAACAAGAGAAAAGCGGAAACACACTATTACTCTCTCCTAACATGAACAACAAACAGCAGGTATTGCTTAAGCAAGAATTATGGCCCTCTAATTTTTAAGGTATACTTTGGCTCAGGAGCTAGCATGGAGATCTTACTATTCTCCATGACTGATATCAATCTTTCAAGTCGACAGTCCTTTGCTCAAGTTAAAAAGGGAAACATCGGTTGCATGCTTGATATTATCTTTTCTTTTCTTTTCATTTAGCAAAATATAATTCAATCTAGTTTAAAATACATGCCTAATGATCACAAAATTTTCATTTGAACTGTGTGCATGTAACCTCCAGATATGTTCTCCATTGCTTGTCAATTGATGGTCTTTATTTTAATTATTTTGATTTCATATAGGGGTTGTTTTATTGTTATATTTAATGTTAAAGATTAATTTAATATATATTAATTTTATTAAAAAATTATTAAATCATAAGATGTACAATAAAATAAAAATTCCTATTCTCATGGGACCCTTGCTGTCATATTTTGTCAATGTGATTATTAGTTTTCGTTAAGAATAGCCAAATATAATTTATGCACGTTCTAGCATAGAAGGTAACCACCACTCGATCCTTTACTTGCTCTTCAGGACAGAGCAAAAGTGCTGCTGCCTAAAGACCAAAAAAAAAAAAAACTCAACTCAGTCCTAATCCCAATCTGTTTGTTTGGGGGGTAGATTGATTGTTTTCTTTCCCTTGATTCCATTCTTTCAAGCCCAAATTTTTCAGACCAGGTGGGATCACAAAGTCTAATTCTTATCACTTACATCATCATGCCATTTTTAGGTCCATCTTCTTCCTGTTACCATTTTAATACAATAATGACAAAACATGAGTGACATGAGACTTGTGGCACTTCTCTTCATGTTCTGTTCATTTTAATTCATCAATTACCAGAACTTTAATTCATATCATCCCCCATCTTTGTCCTGGAAGAATGAACAGCCAACTATTGCTTTGTTTTCCCATTTTTTCAGTCAATAATCTTCCATTTTGTTGACCACTGTATGCGAGGTTCTTGTTAATAAGGAATGGAGATGCCAGAATTGCAAAGCTGATACGGGGAGAGATAGTTGAGTTGAGCAAGTCCATGGAGTCCTAGCGGCAATCTGAGGAAGAAATTGGCCAACCAATCCATATATTTTGTGTGTTTTTGGGAATGGTGACATCCCATCCCTTCCCGGAAATTCTTGACATCCATGAAAAAATCTCTACTTGGACCCCCCAGAATCCCATTTTCCCTTGCAACTCCTAGTCCTTTTAGCACAGCCCAAAGTTTGGCACCGACAGAAGTACTCCTCTCCACATTAAATGTAGATCCTTCTCCACTGGCCCAATATCGTTATGGTTCTCTATTTTCAAGCTTTCCCATATATATATATATTTATTTATTTATTTATTTTTGAATTTTTGTACAGTTTATTTTAATTAAAAAAAAATAAAGTATCAAATACACTCCAATAAAATTTCATATTTATTAACATATTTATTAATAGTGAGATTAGATGTAAAAAATAATAATAAAATTTTAAATTTATTAATATTAAAATTAATAATAATAATAATAATAAGTGACATCAAATTCATATAAAAAATAAATAATTGATATATTTTAAAATTATTTTTAACAAAAAATAAAAATAAATATTCTTATAGGAGTAATTGTGAGATATTGTTTCTCATACTTAATTGTAGAAAAAAAAAATTTAATTTATTTATCGATGATTTTCCAAAAAATTTATTTTTATCAATTTTTACAGGCACACAGTTTCTCCAAAAACCTGAGAGCCCAAAATCCAAAACTCGATTTCATTTTCAGCCATCCACAGTATTATTTTCATTTCCGGCTAATCTTGGCTGGCATTGCGGTGCAACGGAGTAATGTATCAATACTCTTAAATTATCACCGCTCTCATTTATATTATTAAAAAAAAATCATAAAATAAGCTTTTGTGTCACAAATGATTCATTTTCTATTTTTTACAAATTTTTTTAATTTCAATAAGATATGCCAATGAAAACCCAGTTTGTGTATAAGTAAGATTATTGTACTTGTTTAAAACATTTTTTTGTTATTTAGTGGGGGGCGGCTTTATAACTTTCATTTCTTAATAATTAACATATATATATATATATATTTATAAAAAATAGAAAACTATAAGTTATTATTGTTACCATTTTTCCCAGATTCTACTTTTTACACATATTATATTATATATCTTCATGCTAATCATATAAATTTTATAATAATTATAAAAAAATATTACTTTAATATAAATGATAACGTCACCTATGACTGGGGGGAGAGTAAACAATGGTCAATTTTATTTATTTATTTTTTTAAAATGGGTAATCAAATCAGTCCACCGACATGGCTTTTTTTCAGACATTTTTTTGGAAAAAGAAATAAATTCATACCCACCATTTTTAGTCTTTCTTAATTTTTTAATTTTTTTTTAACTGTTTGATGTGAAACCATGGGATTCTAGTTCATAGTTTCTCTCTCTCTCTCTCTCTCTCTCTCTCTCTATCTCTCTTTCTCTCTCTATGGAACCTGTCTCTTATACACATCAGATGTGTATAAGAGACAGTTTTAGCACAGCCCAAAGTTTGGCACCGACAGAAGTACTCCTCTCCACATTAAATGTAGATCCTTCTCCACTGGCCCAATATCGTTATGGTTCTCTATTTTCAAGCTTTCCCATATATATATATATTTATTTATTTATTTTTTTAAAATGGGTAATCAAATAAGTCAACCGACATGGCTTTTTTTCAGACATTTTTGTGGAAAGAGAAATAAATTCATACCCACCATTTGTAGGCTTTCTTGATGTTTTAATTTTTTTTGAACTGTTTGATGTGAAACCATGGGATTCTATTTCATAGTTTGTCTCTCTCTCTCTCTCTCTCTCTCTCTCTCTGCGTCCCTATATAAACCCAGATCTCTTCTCTTCCTCGCATTCGTGGCTAGATTTGCGCGCTCTCTCTCTATCTCTCTATCTCTCTCTCTCTCTCTTTCTCTCTGCGTAGAGACACCATTGAATCAGTTGAATCTGTGTCTCTCTTTGAAATTCCATTTCCTGTAAAGGAAATCACTATTAATAGTCCAAGCTAAGTCCAAAAAAAAAACAAGAGAGAGAAAGAAAGAAAAATCCTCAACTTCCATTTCGCATTCTAGTAAATTTCTTTCTTGCTTGCTTGCTTTGAAGATCTGGTTTATTAATTCCAGGTATCTCTCTTTCTCTCTCTATGGAACTGTCTTTTTCGCTCTGTTTCTCTTGGCAATGAATATTTTATTTCTGGTTTGATCCAATGCAATTGTGATCTTGTATACTGGGCTTTGTCTCCGTTTTTTGGATTTGTTTGTTGTATTTTAGACGGTTTTTGTTTTTTTTTTTATATGTTTTTCTCTGAATCAAGATCAAAATTTGAAGAAAACCCTTTACATTGTTCTCATTTTGTTGAGCCTTCTTGGATGATTTCCCATTAATTGATGCTCTAAGAACTATTGATTCGTTGTCACCGACACATTTGCTCAACTGGATCTCGATTAATTTCATGTCCTTTTTGGTTTTTCCTTTTTTTTAAAAAATTCTTTATTAGGGAAATAAGATTTCCAAAATTGGAAGGAGACCATGATTTTGTGTGATTCAACGAGTGTTCATGACATTTTTATTTTATTTTTTTGTTTTTGTTTTGGGGTACTAATATTTGTTTCTAATAATATGAATTGTTGGTTTTTCTTTATGGTTCTAACAGTGAAATCACGTAATCTGGGATATCCATTATTGACAAGTGACAATGACGATGGCCAATGGAGATGTTCACTCGGTGAATTCCAATGGAGGCATAACCACCGACAAAGCTTTCAAGATATTTGTGGGTTATGATCCGCGAGAAGATCTTGCATATGAGGTGTGCCGACATTCCCTCTTGAAGCGGTCCTCAATCCCGGTTGAGATTAAGCCCATTGTCCAATCCGAACTTAGAAAGAATGGCCTGTATTGGCGTGAAAGAGGCAACCTTGAGAGCACGGAGTTCTCCTTTAGCCGTTTCTTGACTCCCCACTTGGCCAACTATGAGGGTTGGGCAATGTTTGTTGATTGTGATTTCCTCTACTTGGCTGACATTAAGGAATTGAGGGATTTGATTGATGATAAGTATGCCATGATGTGTGTACAACATGACTACACCCCAAAGGAGACCACAAAGATGGATGGGGCAGTGCAGACTGTATATCCAAGGAAGAATTGGTCTTCGATGGTCTTGTACAACTGTGGGCATCCAAAGAACAAGGTTTTGACACCCGAGATTGTGAATATGCAATCTGGTGCTTTTCTTCACAGGTTTCAGTGGCTTGAGGATGAAGAGATTGGATCAGTACCATTTGTGTGGAATTATCTGGAGGGCCATAACAAGGTTGTGGATGGTGATGCATCCACATTCCCTAAAGCCATACATTATACCCGCGGAGGGCCTTGGTTTGAGGCATGGAAAAATTGTGAGTTTGCAGACTTGTGGCTGAAGGAGATGGAAGAGTACAAAAAGGAGGCCAAGAGAGGTGACTGAAAATCAGATGGCTTCAGTTGGTTTACAATCTCAAGGACTTACTAGTATTGCTTTATTCCATTGCGTTTCATTCTTTCTGCTGATTTTTTGTTTTTTTTAAAATCATGTATCCTATCTCTCTCTCTATATGGTGTTTCTGAGGCGTAGCTATTTGTTTCAACTAGTTATGATATAGGTACTTATGGCATTTGAATGATACAAATTTACACACAATTATTCATGATTGCGTTGTCATGGGAGTTGTACTTTGTGACTTAAACAGTAATTGTTACTCATGAAAGCTCAATGCCTTTTCTAGTTTTCTTGTTAAATTGATTTGAGATCTTCAGGAGTGGGAACTGTATAATTGATGTTAGACATGTGGGATAAAACTGTGCCCACTTGAGTTGGTTTAGGTTGTTTCCAGTTCTATGTAGTGTGCAGCAGGAAAGGCTTCTGATGGCATCTGTTTAACTATCTGATAGGTCAGTTGTAATTTGGGCAACGGAAATTACATCAACGCGTCTCATATATTGGCCACCTATGGTACGTTGACTACACTTTCTTATTCTTTCAATGGGTGATGATAGTTAATAAGAAAAATTACAAATATACATATGATAATTATAATATGAAAATATAAATATGTGATTATAACGTGTCAAGTTGATTATGTGATTTATACAACGAAGCCCTTTTAGAAATACAAGGACGTCAAAGAGTATGAGAGGCCTAACTATGCTCATCAGTATGATTGAAGCATCCATTGTAGCAGATGCAAGAAGTTGCATCTTATAGCTCTGCATGGAAAAATCATTCATTTATTTGCAAATGGTACCTGTGGGACTTAGCTTGTTGTCTACCCGTGAGCTGGCATTGAGTATGGATCTAGACGAAGCTTAAAGTGTTGACCTTTTACATGATAACAGCTGGCCCTTGAGAGCAAACCCAGGTAGAAACCAAAACGAATTTTTATTTTGTTTGTTATTTGTATCCTTGCAATCTCCAGACGACCTTTTACAAATTGAGTGCACATGTTGTAGTCTCGTGATGTCCCATCATCGAGTAATCCAAGTCCTTGGCCTCGTTGGATGAAAGCTTTCGGGATAACAACAAAAGAAGCAGAACAATTTGTTTTCAGTAATTATAAACAGCATCACTGTCAGTCTATTATCGTGTAAATAAATTGAACTAAGTAGCTTCAAGAGAACTGAATTCCTCCATTTCAATGGTGGATCTCATAGCCGTGGTATTGAGAGTGTCAAAAAAAAAAAAAACCACTTTTTGACAAAATGATTAATGATCTCTTCCTCCGTACGGTATACACAACTAAAAATTGGACCAATAAATTTTCTTTTTGTACAGCTTGGTGAAGTTGTAGTACAATAAACATGCCATTTGGTTGGTAAAAGACAACATTAATAAAAGCCTTTTGTGCGTCTGACTTGAAAAATTAATACAAGTTCTGAAACAAGTAATCAATGTGAAAACGCGAGGTGAAAACTAGAAATTCAGACCAACTAAATCCCACATAGAACATAGGCACATAAGCCAGATAATTTACTAGTGATTTTATAATATTTTTTGATCTTCAAGGTGGATAAGTTTCTATTTTTTTATTCAGGAGAATTTACCAATTTGAATGAAATATTATATATATATATATATATATATATATGTATGAATAAAACTAATGGATAAAAATTTGAGCCTGGTGACAAAAGGTGTGGAAGTATGTCGTTCTTATCTATTTTTTTAAATATCACAAAAAAAAAAGTAAAGTCATTTTAAATTTAATGATCACATGAAAGAAAATGAAAAAATAATTTCTTTTCTTTGTTTTTAGTTTTTAGTTTTTAAAGAGAAAAATATAAGGGGTCACGCGAGCAAGCTCGAGTGATTGAAAAAGGATTGCTTTCTCTCCTTAGATAAATAAGAATGGTTTGCACAATTAGAACTGGTTCTTGGACTTAGACCCAAATTCATTCTTTTAGGACCCAAATGAGTGAAGCATACCAATTGAGCCCATCTACCAAGGGTATGAGTTTTACATTAGTATTGGATCTTGGAATTCTGACACTTATATTTCGGCGATAAAAAAAAAATAAATAATAATATTTAAGAGTAATACAATAATAAAAAAATAATTAAGTACTTATTTTTAAATTTTACAAACAAATAAAATTAGTTATATAAATACATATATATATATATATATATATTATTTATTTATTTTTTCTGCCTTGGAACTTTTTTGGTTAATGAAGGCTTAACCATTACGCGTCACTTTTAAAGCTCACGCAAACTTCTTTATTGGGTATGCTCTAACCTTTATGGTAATACCCAATCAACATGTGGTGTCTTTACGACTTTTCCTGTGATCAGGGGTATAACCCTACTTAATACTACCGTGAGCATGACCTTTAAATATAAGTCATTTTGATTAATTGAAAACAATGGCGATTATGTCAAAACTTGTGTTTTACGAGGTACTTGAGGGGATGTTCAAATAACTTAAGTTTAAGCAGCGATTACAAGATGCGAGAGAGGAAGGAATTAAGAATAACCTACATTTCAATGAATCTGCCAAATACCAATGGAGCTAAAAATAACATTTGAAAGAAAAACTAATATGTAATAATTAGAATAAAATAATAAAAAATACTTTAGCTGGTTGAAAAGAATGAAGGTAGAATACTATCAAATAAAATATAAAAGTATAATAATAATAATAATAATAATAATAATAATAATAATAATAATAATTATAATAATAATAATAATAATAATAATAATAATAATAATAATAAAAAGATAACAGATGGGAAAAAGGAGAAGATTTCATAAACATGAAATACCATTTTACTTTATGGTTCTAAAGTGATATGCTTCTTTCTCTTTATACATACCTCTGAATCATATTTCTCTTTATTGGTCAAACTAAGGAAAATCGTACTTCTCTTTGGATGCAACGCTTCCCCCTTCATCTAAATACATGCAACGAATTTTAAGAACATAAATTCATGTTCAGAATTTAAAATATTAAGGATTAAATCAAAGTCATTGGACGATGGCAATGTTGTTATTACTTTGATAAATTGTTTAGATGTACATATAAATATATAACGCGGTGTGAGACAGCACCTGAGTTACGGTCAGTTAACCTTGCCACGTGGGATTCAAAATAACGCAATTAGTAACCACGTGTCATCAAACGATGACTTGGCAAGATAATAAATTTTCTAGTTTGATTTTTTTAAGATTTTTTTTTTTTTTTTTGACCAGAAGCCCCTATTTTTGTCAGGAGTTGGTAGTCTCAGAGATATTTGTTGAGAGAGAGAGAGAGAGAGAGAGAGAGAGAGAGAGAGAGAGAGAGAGGGAAACCAATAATAATTATTAAAAAAGAAAAAAAGAAGAAAAGAAAAAGGGAGGTTAATAACGGCGGTCTCGCCTATGACACAGAGAGACAGAAAGTCCGAGACGAAGTGAAAGAAACAGAGAAAATCGAAAAGCATAAACCCCAAGATCTCTTGTACGAGGTTTGTGTTCCCCTGTCTGTCTCTGTATATATTATGTGATTGATAATGTATATTATGTGTATATATGTGTGTGTGCGCGCATGAAATGTTTTCGATTTTTTGTTTGTGTGTGTGCTTGCTTGTGAGCGAGTGTTTGTAGGGGGGAGAATGTTTTGTTATTGTGTTGTCAGAATGGTTTGTTAGGAATTTAGTGGTAAGAGGACTCGAGGGACTCTTTTCCTTTTTTGGGGGGTTCTTTTGAAATTTGTTTGGAAATGTAGCCGGATTGGATTTGGTAAAAGCTTGAATCGGCTTATTGATTGTTAAGATGGGTTTTGTTTTTATTTGTGATTTTTCCCAAATGTGCCGTTGAGTTTAGCTCACGGACTTCGATCGCTGAAGTTATGGGGCGGGTAATTGTATACATGCTGGTGCTGCAGAATGTATGACGCTTAAATGGTCTGAAAGTTTGAGATGAAATTTAAGTGCTCGTTTAAGAGATAGGCGGCCAGCAGAGGTTAGAACTTGGGCATAACATATAGGGGATGGCTTTATCGAATATGGTAACTGGCCGGGTTTAGTGTAAAGATTAAGCCTTGGAGAGCCTTTTGTTAATAAATGTTCCATGAACAGAATGGTGCCACCTTACCTGTTTATGATTGCTAGGAATAGTGTCAAACATTGTGTTTATGGCTCCACCTGATAATCTACCCATACATACTGCAAAAAGGAATAATGCGAATGAAAACAAAAACATGAAATTAAGAATACATAGAATTTATGTGAAAAATCCCAAATCAGAGAAAAGTCATGGGCAGAAAGGAGGAAATTCGATAACTTGAAAAAGGAGTATAAAGAGATCGTTTAAAGTAACTTATTTTATCATAACAGAATACATGTGTATCTACGTGAATGTACAGAAAACCCTAAGTCCAAATATAATTGGTCCATGATGCGAAGGCAAAGGCTCGCACCCCCAACAGGATCAATGCTAGGCTACGTGATCAGGCAATATGCCCAATCCCTCTACTTCCACTTTAGATCTCATAAGAATCTCCCATTTGGTCACATTGCTCTCAGGACAAGACAAATAGAATTCCGATCACCAACCTCCAACACAAACCTCTGTATTTTGTTGTAATCTTGTGTAGGCCATACAGGATAGTACCATTGATGTTGGATATACACTATAAGAACCATGATCCATTGCAGCTAGCTGCACTGGACACTGAACTAGAGGAATGGTTGAAGTATCATACTTGATGTCGGCAATCTTGTGTTGTTTGCTTTTAATTTTTGGTCCTTGCCATTTGAGTCATAGGAATAACATGCATACAAGCATGCTATCTGACAAATTTATGTACATAAGTGGTTATGTATGCACAATGTACAGATGAAGAACTTGAACTCTTTTGATCATATTGCTTCCTGAATCCTGATGCTCTTCCTCTAACGCTGTCATCTATGTGGCAATGGGGATTCAGTGCACTGTCAATGTAGGTTGTACCTGGGTGGTTCTGTGAGTTACCTTCCAGGATTTGATTTTGTTGTAAAATGAAACCAAGAACTGATGCAATCCCAAGAGGTAAAAAGGCAAAAAATTTTCAAGGTGAGGGACCAAATTGGATGCTTATTGCAGGTGCTGCCTTGTTAAGTACATTGTCAATTCGTCTTGGTTATATGCTGAAGCAGACATTGAACACAAGGCAACATCCAAACGCTAGTAACTTTCCAACAGGTATAGTGTTTTTTATAGCATCAGCGAGTTTTCTTTGATACGAAAATGGCTCTGATATAGGTTTTTACGTAATTCTTTTCAGGGATTGGGAAATCTTCTGATAGAAGGAGGTCACCTGGTTGCCATATGTCGAATATGTATTCGTTTACTCCAGATGGTGAAGGTTGTTTCAACTGCATGCCAGGTTTTCTGATTCTTTTGTTTATCTGCCAAGGCTGTCTGGAGTCTGAAACTTCATTTAACCATTGCCTTTTAAGTTTAACAATGTGATATGGGGCTGCTGCTAGATACATAATGGTGCTTTGCATCGACATTTTAGTGTATTTCTGTGGCTTCAGGCACTTGTCATTTTCTCTTCTTGGGCATGGCTTCCTCTGAGGGAGAAGAGGGATTGTGTGAAGAAGGTGGCAGTGCATTATTAGGCAAGGCATAGACATATTGTAACTGGAAGTGCTTTATTTGCTTGCCCTGCTTGTCAATGGATCAATCTAGATAGTTCTCTTACCTTCTTGATATGATGGTGAACACTGTGCCTATTATCAGGACAAGCACAGCGATGCTTGCCAGTGGAGTTTGATATTTTTTACTCTTTAATTTTGTGGGCTTGTCCTTGTCCGTGTGAATGGTTTTCTCAGTAATTAGCATGAGGGAAGGATGAATAATTTAGGAGTAGGATTAAGCCTTAAATGAAATTGGGGTGTCAAAAACGATGTGAGAGAGTAGGATACAGTTCCCTAGAATATATTTTTTCTTGTACTGCCGAGCTCAAACAGTTGGTTTGCAAGAGCAGCTCCCTGGAGCAATTGTTAAACTTTGAAGGGCTGAGCTTTCATGTTGATCATTTGGTTCAACTCTCTAGAACTTAGTCAACTTTTTTGCTTGCTCTACCCTATTGTTTCAGTATTCAAATTTCTACTTGTTGACCTTTGTGATGTGGAGGCCCTAGCCAGTAGCAATGACATTGTGCTTTCATTGTATGCCTGAAACTAATATGCTTTAAGCTATATCAGTGGAGACCTCATTTATAGGTTCTTAGTTATAGCCTTTGATTCTCTACTATTGAAAGTATACTTTTAATTTATTGCATAACCTATGACACATGAAGGACTAAATAACAATGTATGTCCCTGTTGTAAGTTTTTCCACGTTACTTTTTGTGATATATGAGTTTGGTTTGAAGCAGGGAATGAAGGTATTCCAGAATCGAAGTTCCCACCTGATCACAATATGTTGTCAGAACCTGAGGTTACGCTTCCTTTGGTGACAGTTCCTGCCTCAGAATTTATGAAGGAGAATGGTGTCCCTTGGGTGTCATCTCCTGATCGCCTTGAACTGCCACCAAAGCCATTCCACCATTCCAACTGTTCTGACTCACCGCGTGTCTCAGAATCTGGCTCTGATATCTTCACCAAGCGAGAAGTTATCCAGAAGTTGAGGCAGCAATTGAAAAGAAGAGATGAGATGATAATGGAGATGCAGGATCAGATTACTGAGCTGCAGAATTCGATTAGTGCTCAACTGGTAGTTAATGCAAATTTGCAATCTCAGCTTGATGCAGCAAACAGGGATTTGTTTGATTCTGAGAGAGAAATCCAGAGGCTAAGGAAGGCAATTGCTGATCATTGTATGAAACACGTGAGCATCAATGACAAGCCATCAACGATTATGAGATGGCCATCCGATGGAAGAAATGGCCATGTAAATGGGTATGTTGATGGGGAAGAAAATTTTGAGTTACCAGAAAAGGAAAGGGTAGATGTGGACAGGATTGAAGTGCTGAAGAGGGAAGTGGGAGAGTTGAAGGAATTGCTGGAAGGCAAAGAATACTTGTTGCAGAGCTACAAGGAGCAGAAGGCAGAGCTTTCAGTGAAGATCAAGGATTTGCAGCAGAGATTAGATTCTCAGCTCCCTAATATTTTGTAGTCAGTCATAGATTATGTGCATTCTTGCTGAAGTCCTTTCCTTTTCTTTTTCTTTTTTGGGATTTTAGTTTTAAGATTCCAGGGAAGCTTCTCGTTCACCTAGTCTTGAATATTTTTAGCTGTGAGTTTAAAAAGTTTGATGCTTTTCCCGTGTGCTTGTTCAGAGTTTGCAAGGTGTGGGTCAGAGAGAGAGAAAGGGAGTCAAAAGCAAAGCTTTGTAACCATCTCTTGCTTCGCGTCTGCTCATCATATGGTAATCTGAGAATTTTTCCGCTGAGTTTATGATTTACACAATTTGCTTGAACTAAAGCTCAGGCACTCGGGAGGGGCAACCCTTGTTGCTTATATAAGCGTAAGGTCATCTTTCTTGTTTTTTTTTTTTTTTTTTTTTTTCTGCAGAAACAAGTGAAGTTTTCTTACTTGATTGCATTAATGCATGAGAATCTCCAGGGAAGATGGGGTAATATAATCGTCCACTTCGTTGGCACACATTACAACTTGACCAAATGAGAGTTGAAGCTGTCACGAATGGTCATTGAAAAGTTCTGCATCTCGTTAGCGGACGCTTTTAATGCTGCTTGGACGCTACTTTTGGCCTCTCTTCCAAGTTCATCGAGCATGGTGATGCCGATGCTTTGAACTGCTAAAATGCCATTTCGCAATGATAGTCTCCTTCCAAATTTCATTGAAATTTGCTGGCCTGTCACCTCTATTGACTATTTGCATGTGGCTTTACTCATATGAACTAGTGCCAAAGTTATGCTCGGAAAATTGCATTGGCCGTTAACTCCACTCCATAGAAAAGGTTGAAGGGTATATTATATTGTCGTTATAATTGGTTTCAATAGACAAAAACGCCTGCAATGTACAAAAAATTGCATCTTTTATGCACAAAATGGACGTGCATTAGGCCAAGCAAATAAGTTTTAAATCAGATGTAAGTCACCGGAAACCCAACTTCTCGTGGCCGGCGTCAATTTTGTGCACAAATTTATCAGGAATTTGTGTACAGAAAAAAGAAAAAAAAGCTTGTGCATTTGCTCAAACCCATTTATTTGGGTATTCCACACTCATAGTTTCGAAAACGAAGGACATTAAATTCTAGTTTGTCTGAAGGATTAATGCATTGTGATGCTATACATCAAGGGATGTTTGCTAAAAAGAAAAAGAAAAAGAAAAAAATGGAGGTTTAGGTTACGTCGGGACAATTCAAATCATATTCGTAAAAGTAGAAAATAATAAAAAAAAAAAAACTAAACATAATTTTTCATTATAATTTTGAAAAAAAAAATAAAATTTATAAAAATAAAAAAATTAGTCTCCTTTTTAATTTATGTTTGGGTCCCATTCTACGAGAGGCCTAATTGCGTAAATGTCCCATAATTTAGGGACTCATTTGCACTTTCATTCAAGATTTTTCCTCGTGGAGTGAAATGAGAAATGGATGGCCAAAGCAGCCAACTCCCTCATCCTCCTCTAAGTCTAGAAGACAGGCAAACAGACAGGATTATCAAAATCAGAGGTTTAGCGAGATTAGATTAGAAAGAAACTATCAGAAAATAAAATAAAATAAAATAAATAAATGGAAAAGGTAAAGACAAAATTGAGGTATTTTTGTAGTTGAGAATGTAATTTTAGAGAGAGAGAGAGAGAGAGAGAGAAACGACAGAAATGGATCAGCAACAATTGGTCCTACAACAACAGCAGCAGCAGCAGCAGCAGCAGCAACAGCAACAACAACAACAACATCAACAACAGCAGCAGCAGCAGCAGCAGCAGCAACAACAACAACAGCAGCAGCAGCAGCAACAATTACTCTTATTGCAACATCTGCAGAAACAAGCTCAACAGCAACAAGCGGCGGCGATTTCTCGGTTCCCGTCTAACATCGACGCTCATTTGCGCGCTCCGGGCATCCACCGACCGATCAGCCTCCAGCAGCAGCAGCAGCAACAGCAACAGCAACAGCAGCAGAACCCTAATCCCAATCCGAGCCCTAGCCCTAGCCCTAACCCAAACCCTAATTCGAATTCGCAGCACCAGCAGCAGCAGGGGCTAAATTTAGGGCAGAATGTGCAGCAGCAGCAGCAGAGTAAGGGGATTCGGCCACCGGTCAATCAGGTGGAGCTGCAGATGGCCTACCAGGATGCGTGGCGGGTCTGCCACCCGGATTTCAAGCATCCATTCTCTTCCCTTGAGGATGCCTGCGAGAGGTTCGTTCTTTCCGGTTCATTTATGTAGGCCGTTTGAACCTTTTTTTTAAATAAAATAAAATAAAATTGTGGGATTTTCGTGATTTTACTTTATGTGCATGTATTTTTATATGAAGTTCATATAATTTGGAACTTCGAATTCTTCTTGCGCTTTATTTTAGACAGTGTGAGTGAGAGAGGGGGGGATTTGGAGAATGGATGCTTAATTGTTATGGGTGACATTGAGCTCTGCAAAATTTGACTGAGGTTGGGATACAGATCATTCTAATGTACAATAATTTGTATGCTAGCTTTGTGGTACTGGATTTTCTTTTTCACATAGATGACATGCTGTGATGGTATTAAAGGTATTACTGGAGTAGACCCTGGACTGTGTTGGATGTTCTTTCGGTGAGTAGTGGTTTTTCATTTAGCTTAATTCATCATAGAATGATGATAGCAGTCAAAGAAATGTATATTTGTTCTTTTGTTTGTCTTTTCAATCTTGTGATGGATCAGATTGTTGGTATTTATGAACAATGACGGATCACAATCTGTGGAATTTATGTGCATAAAGACAGAACAAATTGATGGCATCTTTGACACTTGGCAATGTGGTGCAGATGAAAAATTCCTCTCTCTCCATATTTTCAAATGAGTACTTTTGTCAGAGCAAGGATTGAAGGGATTCTTTAAAATATTTTTCCTCATATTTTTTATTATGTTACTTCCAAACAATTGAAAGGTTTAATTGTATACAAGCTACATAGGGGTTTGGTGTTTGAGTTTATGTGATGCAATTTGGTGGAAGCCTTTTTGTCTAGCTAAGTTTTCTTTAAAGAGCTTGTCTTTTACCTATATTTTTATGATTTTGCCACCTGTTATGATGACATATCTATAGGTGGATGTTATTTCTATTTTGTGGAAACATTAGATTACAATGATGATGGTTATCTTTTCTGTCTATCATCACCAAGTTCATCAGTTTATTTTGCCCTGACTGCTGTGATTTACAAGTTCTGAAACTGTAAATCCCATAAAATTTTCTGTACATGATTTGGTCAAAATATTCTTGTCAACATAATGAGAGGAAGAGTTAGAATTGTTTTTATCTCAGTTAAATTATATGTTTGTATGACATGCATGTGTACTTCTGGTAATTTGCAAAAAAAATTGTTATTTGTCAGTAAAAACTTATGTTAGACCTCAGAGAATTCATGTAATTGATTTGATGAGAATGTTCAATATACTATGGAGATACAAATTATTTATAACCTGTCCCATGACAATTTTTTGAAGTAATCTTCATATGATTTTGAAGAGTTATCCGATGTAGCTCCTTCTTTGGAACAGAGAGAAGATATGTCAATGCTGCACATGATAATTTGATTTCTTTGCCATGTACTCTGCTCATTTTGTTAGCAGTTATATATATATATATATATACGTATATGTCCTTTGGGTGTGTAATTTCTACTCAAGGATATGTAGCTGAATGTTAAGTGTTTTGTGTTTGGCCATGTTATCTCAAGCAAGAGCATGGGCAGCTCCACTCCTCTAATTTCTCTTCATAGTTTTTTTTTATTTTTTTTATTTTGTGTTTGTCTTTATAACATCCACAAACTCCTTTTTTCATGCAACATTCTTAGTTACATGTGATTTGTATTTATTTTTCCTTTTGACAGTAAAATAGTTCTTTACCTCATATTTTCACTGGTATATACTACACATTGTCCATTCTGCTTTGACAAATGTGGTTGTCAACAGTGTATTGGTATGAATGTCCTGGAATTGAAACTCTGAAGAAAATTTATCTCACAATGAAAAAAAAAATTAGGGGGGGTTAAATATTAACTGCAAGCTGAAAGCCAACAAGATTTCCCGATGTTTAACAACTAATACTGAAAATAGAAATGAGGGCTCACTGTGCATAAAATTTCAAATTTAGTGGAAATTTGAGTGATGTCATGTATTGTTTTGCAGTTATTTACACATACAACCTATGAATATAGCTTCTATTCTACAAGTCTCCTTCTTCCTGGTTTAATATGCAGGTACATGTAGAGAAATTTAAGACCTGAGAAGAGAAAAGAAAACATAAATAATCTTTCAAATTAAACTCCAAACTTGCAACATCCCTGTACATGTACTTGTTTGCATGTTGGGTCTTTTTTTCAGTTTTATAAGGGATATGCTTCATTTTATGGTTTTATGTTTTAGTTAAGTTGCGTTGCAGGAATTCTATTTCTTTTTTGTTTGTGATTGTTTGGATGTTATATTTCAGAATTGTGAATTGACAATGTGAGAGTTGGTGAGGTCTTAACCTGTGGCTGTTATTGTGCTCATTATATTGACAGTGCAATGTGGTCTGCATGAGTGAAAACGTTTGCCGTTAACCAGACCATGGTATGAGGCATGACCACCAATTATGTGGTTTCTTTTGCAAATAACGCTGCATATGTTGTGGCATCTGTAGCTGTATAAGGGTTAAATTCAACCCAGCCACATCAGTCTTGAACTGGTTGGTTTAAGTACCTGAAACCTTTTTCAACATTGTCCTGTTTGAACAGTCTGTCTGCTATTATGCGATCTGTTCTAAATTTCTTTAGAACTTCAATATTTGCTTGTTTGATGAGGTTCTATTTGGTGCCACATTTTAAGTGACAGATTGCTCATGAATTTTTGGTAATCCACACTTGAAATTTTTAATCTTGTACTTAACATTATGTGCACCATGTCATACTTATTAGCCATTGTTGAAGCTCTTTGGAGTTACCTGTGTGCACAATGATATCCTGGTGTTTTGGCGGGAGAGAGATGGATTGTTTCTGCTATTTGCTATTAACAAGCTACTTCCATATGCATTTTAGGTGGCCTAAAATTCTTGTTTACTGTTTAAATATGCTCCATTATCACCCAGCCAAGAGAATACTGTCCTAAGCATGTGAAGTCACCAAATGAAAAAATAAGCAGTGAAACATATAACTTAAAGGCAGATTGATCATACAAATACTGTCTCAATATGGATGGAATTTTCTCATCCAAGGTGCTTTCCTAGTCCTGAGTTGTCTTTCCTCATCTAGCACCTCTGATGGCTCACTGTTTAATCAGCAGACTTGTCTACTACATCAGAAGGAGTCACATGTCCGCATCTACTTACCTGAAGTTGCCTTATTATTACTGTCCAAATTCATTACTAAAAAATTGATTATACATTTTACTCAGGCTTATTAAGGAGGTTCTATATTAGTTCTGGAGTTGGCCTTATAGATTAATTTAGGATGTTTTTGTTCTTTTGTTGATGAGAAATAGAGACTTAGGGGACTGATGGGGTATAGTGCTGGGCCTCATTTCAAAGCTGTTGGCATTTGCCTTTGCTAAAAAATCAAGTGCAATCTTATGTTATTTTTGGTAGTATAGTGGAGTTGTAGGGGTTGCCTGATTAAAATTTTCAATGGCATCTAAGAAACCTCTTGCAGTTCTACATATTTCTCATTTGCACTTCGTGCCCCACAATCTATGCAGGTTACTACCTTATCATGTGGTAGCAGACTATGAAGCAGAAGAGGATGATAGGATACTTGATTCTGACACAACAGGCCAGATGCCATCCCGCTCCCAGCAGTGGGATTTTAACATTGCAGCCAAAGTTGCAGAATTCACGGGAACATTTGAGAAACAGGTCTTGGCCTTCAACATAATAACCCGCAAAAGAGCGTTGGGGGAATTCCGGTCTGAGGAGAGATTGATGATTGAGCAGGCTCTACTTCAAGAGGAGAAACGAATGCTGTTGGATTTGAAGACAGAAATGGATGCCAGGGAGAAGGCTGATCGAGAGGCTCAGTTAAGGATGGCAGCTATGGTTCAGGCTGAGCAAGCTCGGGCAGAGTCACATGCTCATGCTGAAATGATGGCTCGGGCCCCAATAAGGGCAAGTGTACTTGTGTCACATGGCAACAATGTTCCAATTGGTCATGACATGGGAGAGCAGGAGCACGCTGTAAACCCAGATGAGATGATGAATGGTTGGGGAAGCAATGCACAGAGAGATGAAAAGGAGCCCTCTGAAGATTTTTTGAATGATGATGAGACTGAAAACGGAGATACGGCTGCACAGGATGGGTGGCGAGAAGTTGGGGAGTTTGATCTGAACACCAGATGAATTATTGGTTTTGATTAGAAAGAATAGATGTGGTGGATCATAGATTTATCTTTGTATATGAGCATCGGATAGTGACTCTCTTATGGGAAAGTAGAGGGGTCTCTAAATAAAAGTTAGCTGTATCTTGGATTGTTGTTATCTGTGGAGCAGGACAATGTTCTGCAGCCTTATTTTGCAAACTTGTGCAATTCACACATTGATGCTGAATCTCAACTTGAATTTATTGCAGGTGTAAGCGCAGAAGCACGTATCGATGCTGGCAGAGCAAGATACTAGTCAATATTTTGTATTTCTCCACTTTGTGCTTGGCTTCAATTGCAGTTGTTTTGTGCACGTCAGTTTGAGCAAGCTGAGGCAGAATATTGAGGTCTTAGGGCCCTTTTGGAGGGGAAAATGCCAAGGAAAGCGCATGTGCGTATGGTAACAGTTCTTCCAACTGTCGATTTTATTGTTAAAAAAATTAGGGGGCCCCATAAGTTGGTCTGGTTCTGGTAATCTTCCGATTTAAGAAAGTGGGTCGACTGTAACCTCTCGTCATACGATGGCTAACCCCTTCTGGTTTATGATGACAGAAATGTATGTTTTGTCACTTCGGTCGGTTATCAGAATCATTGAGTGTGTGATCTGAGAGAAGTAAGAAGTGCGCGGTTTTAAAGCACCTAATTGCGGTAGTGATTAAGCCGGAACTAGATGGGCAGGCCGTGTGAGTTTGATGTGGCACATTTATTGGAATGACCATCGGTCTAAGTGCGACCGTCTCTTTCTTAATCCACTCTGGATCGGCTATAACAGGCTGGTTTTATCCTATTGGGCCTCATTGCTTGATTTTGAAAAATTGATGACGTGGTTGAATGAAAGTAATCATGGTTATCGCCGTTTTAATGGTCTCTGTTAGTGAAATTTTGCAGCAATATGAATTGGCTTGCTGGTGAGGGAGGTATGATGTGTAAATGGGGTGTGTCTTTTGCTGTTTGATGCATGGAATGAGTCATAGAAAAAGAAGTTGAAGCCGGTGGTGGTCTATTTGCCCTTATGTTTACACCTGTAGGATCTCCTACTCAGCATTTGGCATCACATCTTTTGTTCTTTTATTTTCCTCCTTTGTTGTTCTGTTTTTTTGTTTGTTTTTTTTTTGTTTTTCTTCCTTCTCTATTAATTAAGAGAAAAATTAATGCATTAACATGAGATTTTTCAATATAAATATTAAATTCTTAACCATTAAATTGTCTTAAGAAACTGTGTTCAAGAAATTGTGTTAACATATTAAAAGTTTTCACCCACAAAATCTACTAACAAGTTTTTGTCCATTGGAAGTGTCTCATTAATTGGACTGTTAGGTTTACAACAAAAGGCTAATGTTCATTTTTTTCATCATCTTATTCCTCTTTTAAGTATTTTGAAATTTCGGACATTTGAGATGAATGTCTGTGCTCTTAACTATTAGAAGTGATTTTAAGTCGAATATCTTAGTATTTTAATCTAATTTAGATCTTTTTCCTTTGAAGTATGAATTAGTCGTAATAGGTATGAGTGTTTGTATCAGATACGCATACATTTTGAATATGCCCAAAATGTATTATGCTAGAAAAATTGAACACGTGTCAAAGTCTTCTTAAATGGCCTGCTAGACACTGATAAAACAAATGCCGTTGGTAAATAATAAAAAAATTAAAAAAAAGAAGAAGATAAATTAGATTGATAAAAGATGTAAGATTATAACGTGTCTATTAAAAATATATATATTAAAATAATAATTTTAATAATAAATAAAAACATGAAGTAGTATGTTAATAGTTTAATGTGATATTAATGATATTTATGTTAATTAACATACAAAAATGAATTACATAAATTTAAATCAACAAATAATTTGTTTTAAAAAATATGTGTTATAATAAAAAATTTTTTATATATATGAACTTGTAAAATAAAAATTAAATTTAAGAAAAATAGTTTGCAATAATTTATAAAAAAGGACAATATTTATTAGAATATTTTTCATTCAATGAAAATAATTTTCAATAAAAAGTTATCTTTTCTTCACAATTCATTAAAAAATAACTACATAAAAAATCATATCTTAATTAAAAGTTAACTATATAAAATTAATTTTAAAAATTAATAACTTATCAGCCAATTAGTATAAAAGATTAAAATAAATTGCTTACCATATAAAAATAGAATTTTAAAATTTACTAATAAGTTATATTGTGACTTAAATAATTTATTTGTCATAAATATATAAATTTAAATATTTGTAATCTATGTGACAAAAATAATAAATAATTATATTAATGTATCAAAACATATAGCTAATTTGAATTATAATTTTGCTGACCAGGCCATCTGTAGCTTCACTTCTTCTTCTTCTTCTTCTTTTTTTTTTTTTTAACAATAGAAAATAGCTTGTGGTTTTGAATAAATAGTATGAAAATTTGGCTATGTAACTACTATACCATTATAAGAGGCAATATGTAAATGACATACTGGGGAGAAAATGCTTGATAGTCCTAGTAAACCAGAGGGAAGCCTTTTTCTGTTTGTCATCACTTCTATGCTTTCTGTTTTTTTTTTCTTTTTTTCTTCCTACTAATCCAAACTTCTTCCTGATGTCACCTAAAATGAAAAATATTGTCAAGATTATCATAAACTCAAATTCCTCTTGGAATGAGAATGAATTCCAAGGTCCCTTGTCACCTACATAAGTATAACCAGCCAGACCTTTTGCCTCTCACAATTTCACTTGAAATCATGGAAACATGGTACCTCATCATAATCAGCATATGCACCATAACCCTCCTCAAAGCCACCTTAAACCTCTTGTTCCCTTCAAAGAAGCCCTCTCACAGCCTCCCTCCTGGGCCCTTTTCCATCCCCATCGTCAGCAGCCTCCTATTGTTCCTCAAGTCTTTTTCTGAGCTCGAGACCATCGTCCGAAGCCTCCATGCCAAACTTGGCCCTGTAATCACTCTCAGAATCGGCTCCAGCTCCGCCATCTTCATCGCCGACCGCTTTCTTGCCCACCAAACATTAGTCCACAACGGGGCCTCCTTTGCAGACCGGCCACGGCCTTTTTATATTACCAAGATTCTGAGTAGCAACCAACGTAACATCAATTCGGCTCCTTATGGACCTACTTGGCGCCTTCTCCGCCGAAACCTCACCTCAGAAATCCTCCATCCTTCCAGAATCAAGTCCTACTCACATGCTCGCAAGTGGGTGCTGCAGATACTTGAAAACCAGTTGAGAATGGAGTCTGGCTCTGGAAATCCTGTTCAGGTTATGCCACACTTCCATTATGCCATGTTTTGCTTGTTGGTCTTCATGTGTTTTGGTGACAGGCTTGATAAGAACAATATCAAGGACATTGAGAGGGTTGAGCGTGACATGCTTCTGAATGAGAATAGGTTCAATATACTCAATCTCTGGCCACGATTGACCAAGGTTGTCTTTCGCAAAAGGTGGGAGGAATTTAAGCAAATGCAAAGAAACCAAGAAGAGGTATTGATTCCTCTTATCCGAGCAAGAAGGAGCACCAAAGAAGAAAGATTAAGCAAGGCCAAGGAGGAATACACAGAAGGCAAAAACGGGTACGTTTTATCCTATGTTGATACCTTGTTGGATCTGGAGCTTCCTGAGGAGAAAAGAGGACTCACTGATGGCGAGATTGTCAGTTTATGTGATGAGTTTCTTAACGCTGGCACAGATACTACTTCCACTGCCTTGCAGTGGATCATGGCTAATTTAGTCAAGTACCCACAAATTCAAGAGAAGCTGTTCATGGAAATTAAAGGGGTTGTTGAAGATGGAGAAGAAGATGTAAAAGAAGAGGTTTTGCAGAAATTGCCATATCTAAAAGCAATAATTTTAGAAGGGCTGAGGAGGCATCCACCTGCGCATTTTGTGTTGCCACATGCTGTCACTGAGGACATAGTGTTGGGTAATCATGTGATACCAAAAGATCTGAGTATAAATTTCACGGTAGCTGAAATGGGGTGGGACCCAAAGGTGTGGGAGGATCCAATGGCGTTCAAGCCTGAAAGGTTTCTGAGTGGAGGCTCAGGAGAATCATTTGACATAACAGGAAGCAGAGAGATTAAAATGATGCCATTTGGGGTAGGCAGGAGGATTTGCCCTGCCTCTGGTTTGGCAATGCTTCATTTGGAGCATTTTGTGGCCAATTTGATTTGGAAATTTGAGTGGAAAGCTAAAGATGGAGACGACGTTGACCTGTCCGAGAAGCAAGAGTTTACTGTGGTGATGAAGTATCCATTGCAGGCCCACATATTTCCGAGGTTAAAGAACTAGTCTCAGGTTATTTCGTGTGTCATCAGTCTTTCCGGTTCTGTTCAAATAAATGTCAAGAAGTACTTTCCTTGGCAAGCACCTTTGACTCCATTTTAACAACTTCAATGTAATTTCAGTGACCATTTTGCATAGGATAGGATTTTTATTATCTGAAACTAATAAGCGTTATTGCAGACTGAAGGGGTGATCTAGGGGAAGCAAAGCTGGCTAATTTTAGATATCATACTGGTTTCGTAAGCAATGACCCCAGCGGGGACAGTGCCAGCGATACTTCGCAGGCTAGTGGACCTTGAATTAATAATGATAATGATCATGATCATGACAAAAAAGGATGATATGGGAGGTTGCATACACCTAGATTTGCATCAATAAATATGTACAATGTTGTCTAGCTGTTACGCCATTGCCTCAATAAATATCACACAGGCCTTTCTTTTTTACTTTTTTTTTATTGAGTCACGTCATACAAAACTTTCGAATATCATTTCTTTTATGCATTAAATAACTTTTAAAAAAAATAACTTGTCAATTAAGCTTTTGAACGAGCTCTGGGGGAAGTAAAAGACTTTTTTTTGGGGGGGGGGTCACTGATGACATTTCTGATCTCTGACGAGGAGAATTAGTTAGAAATTAAGAGAGGTTTTGCGGTGCAGCATGATTCTCGAAATTGCATTCTTTCCATCACTGTCTTTTTGCTAGCATATATATATATATATATATATAACGTAACTTCATTAATTAAATGTCGAGGTCTGGTGCTCAAAAAAAAAAAAAAAAAAACGTTGATGGGTAATTTTAAAGCAGCATTTTCTATTGAGTACTAGGCTGAGTCTCTTCGGATGGGCTTGAGCCCAGTGCAAGGAGACTAGCAAGCACAGTTTAAAGGAAGATTTGATCCAGGCCACCTAACTAGAAGGACTGAGAAACTCCACACCTCTCTTCTCCTATCCTTCGGCGAGACTTTTATGATGAATATTTAAGGTTTTTAATCTCTAGAATGTCTTCTTTCTACACTCACCGTGGTTGTTCTTATAGTTCTCTCTCTCTTTTTAATTTCAAGTATATTGTCTTATTAACGTATAAATAATTTAAAGAATATCAATAAAATAATTGAGACAAAATACTTGAATTTTACATATATATATATATAATTAAGAGAATATAATTTTCTTTTTAAGGGCCAAATTGGCATGCATTGCTTAGTTTCCGGAGCATTATGTCGAAAACCAAATTGAGTGGTTTAAAGGTATATAGTTTCGTACAATTAGTATGTAGTAAAGCTATTCTTGGCCAACCATAAAGAAAATTTGAAAGCGAAAATATCAAAAAGGGATTTAATAAGTGAAAAGTGACAAGTTATATATATGTAAATAAAGAAAAAAGAAAAAAGAAAAGAGAAGTGACGAAAAGCCATGAGCTCAATTAAAACAAAAAGGTGATTGCTTGGCAATTCTTGTTCATGAAATAATGCCATTGGTACTTGCAGAAGAATATAACAAACAAGAAAAGCCGAAGAAATTTTTCATGATATGAACATGGGGGATCGGCCGTGCATTGGGATGTCAGTATATGGTCAACTTGTTGGCCTAAACCCACCTAAAAATAGAGAGGATGGGAAGGCAAACATAGAATGCCTATTTGAACGGCTTGCTAAGATGCTAAATATCGCACTCTTTTAGACTTTATAGAATGCAATGTATAATTAAAAATTGGACTTTTAATCACTGGAATATTATTCTTTTATTTTTTATTATTATTATTTTACAAAAGAAATTAACTTGTGAAAAAAGGGTTTATTTTGTATCTTTGTGTACCACGAGATCATATGTTCACAGGATTCGGTTCATTAAGAGACATGGGATGTTTTTGGGGTGGAGGGGAGGGGAGGAAGAGAGAGAGAGAAGAGAGAGAGAGAGAGAGAGAGAGAGATTTACTCTAGACTTCTCCTTGTTAACATATTCTTTTAAAGATTTAAGATATATGAGAACATATTTCATTATTTTTAATAAGTCTGTCTCTTATACACATCTAGATGTGTATAAGAGACAGGAGGAAGAGAGAGAGAGAGATAGAGAGAGAGAGAGAGAGAGAGAGAGATAAACTCTAGACTTCTCCTTTTTAACATATTCTTTTAAAGATTTAAGATATATGAGAAAATATTTCATTATTTTTAATAAGTATTAATTTAAGAAATTATTCGTTAAGACAAAATAAACATTAACAAAGAGATATAATCAATTAGTATATGATTAGATTACTTGAGAATTAACATAATTAAATATTATATGTTGAACATAATTTTTTATTTTATTTTTAATTAAAATATTAGTATAATTATGTGATTGAATTATATTAGAATATTATGCATGGCAAAGTTAAGTAAAATTAATGATAAACTAAAATAGATTAATTAATTTAAGCATTTAATTTATATTTATTACTCACCCACTGACAGCTAACGGGTCAATAAATACAGACAATGGATAAAAACTTGAAAGTTAAATATATAATATTAAAAAATATAAAAATTATAAGGCAATTTATTAAAATTTTTTGCATCTCTCCCTGTTAAGATTCAAGAGTAAAAAATTTCCTATTTAAACCCTAATCTGCCTGTCACCCTAGCTGGTCAAAAGAGTTTTTCGCCTCTCCCAGCTCTTTCTATCTTTCC
Source organism: Kandelia obovata (assembly GCA_021464305.1). Lineage (NCBI taxonomy): Eukaryota > Viridiplantae > Streptophyta > Magnoliopsida > Malpighiales > Rhizophoraceae > Kandelia > Kandelia obovata. Next base: position 2,693,938 of record CM038472.1, read on the forward strand.
ATTCCTACAGAAGGATTACAAATTTCCCATTATCTTCGTGGATTGAGAGCTCCATTGTTGGGACGGTCCCCTACCTTTTTTTCTTGTGAATTCCAAGTAAAAGTAGGCAACATGGTTTTATGTAACTCTCTGAAAAGGTATAATAATATTCTTAATAAGTTAAATTGTACTTGTGTTTAATAAGTAAAACAATGTATTTTTTTTTATAAAAAAATTAAAAATTCAAATTATTATTTTATTATGTATTTATTAAATAAATATTTCACAAATTTCTAATGATACCAGTATCATCCTACAGAAAATGCTTGAGTTTCGGACAAGGAGACTTGGAAGAACCAGACGCTTCCGATTCATCAAGCTCGAGGTCGGCCTCATAGGAACCCTTCTAGGGTTTGGCATTTAATCAATTAATGCAATTAATGTAATGGTTCGTTCGGTGTTAAACCCACGCATTGGTCCATGCCAAAAAAAGAAAACAAAAAACACAAACCCAAAATTGGAAAGTCCCACAAGGTCGAAGGCAATAAAATAAATTCATATTGGTTGTGCAGAAAAAAAGAAAAAGAAAAATCATATTTGATGTCCAAATATATATTAGGTTAACGTGTGTTTTCTTTATATCAACATGCTTCAGACTAAGAGCCAGTAATCAAATAGAAAATTGTCACCTTACTTGGCATGGTTTCGAGTCAGATCATTTATTTTTGGAAAAGGGTTTTAGTACAAAGCCAAAAAAATAATAAAATAATAAATAATAAATTTATTCGGACGATAATTAAAATTGATTGAAAATTTATTTATTTTTTAAACTTTAATTTTCTTGTAAGAAATGCGTACATTTAAGTTTAAAACATCAAAATATATCATAAATAAAATAAAATATGTAACAAAATATGAAAATATTCAGTAATATTTAGTTGTATCAATTATAAATATTTAATTATTTTAAAATTTTAAAACCAAAATTGTATTATTTTTTTTATTAATAATGATTCACTCTTCTGGCCATAAATATTTTTCATTTAAAGAAATAAATAGATCTTATACAGATGAGATCAAGTGAAAGTTGTAATTTGAGGGGCCTCAAATAACTTTTTGTCTCCATATTTGCATTTCAAAGGATAATGTGTACCGAACAAATTAAAGAGGTGTGCATCTCTTGTGTAAATCTAGCTTAAAAAGGTCCAGTCTCTAATGCTCCCATTCCCACCCTCCCCCTCTCCTCTATATAAAGACCGACGTGTCTTCCATTTCTTTGTTCACTCTCACATTATCAAATTGCGAATTGCAACAATGGAGGCCTGGTTGCTGATCCTAATCACCATTGCTGTCTCAGCCCTCCTCAAAGCTGCCTTCGGCATCTTATTTCCTTCAACCAAGTCCACCCACAGCCTGCCTCCAGGCCCCCTTTCCATCCCCATCATTAGTGGTATCCTAAGCCTCCGGAAGTCTTTTTCAGAGCTAGAGCCCATTATCCGAAACCTGCACGCAAAATTTGGGCCGCTGATTACTCTCAGAATCGGCCATCGGCCCACCATCTTCATTGCCGACCGGTCTCTTGCCCACCAAGCCTTGGTCAGCAATGGAGCCATTTTTGCCGACCGGCCTAGGCCTCTACCCCTGGAGAAGATGTTGAGTAGCAACCAGCATACTATTAACACGGCTTCTTATGGGCCAACCTGGCGGCTCCTCCGCCGAAACCTCGCCTCGGGAGTCCTCCATCCTTCCAGAACCAAGTCCTACGGCCATGCCCGCAAATGGGTGCTGCAAATACTCGAAAATCACATCCGAACAGAGTCAAGTTCTGGAAGCCCCGTTCAGGTCATGCAACATTTTCAACATGCCATGTTTTGCCTGTTGGTCTTCATGTGTTATGGCGACAGACTCGATCAAAATCAAGTCAAGGAAATTGAGAAAGGCCAAAGAGATGTGCTCTCGAGCTTGATAAAGTTCAATGCATTCAACTTCTGGCCAGGATTGACTAAGATTTTGTTTCGCAAAAGGTGGGCAGAATTTTTGCGGATGCAAAAGGACCGAGTGGACACATTGATTCCTTTGATAAGGGCAAGGAAGAAGATGAAAGAAGAGAGAACAAACAAGGCCAAGGAGAATTACAATGAGGACAGACATGGTTTTGCCTTTTTGTCCTACGTTGATACCTTATTCGATCTTCAGCTTCCTGGTGAGGACAGAAATCTTACTGAACGGGAAATATTCACTTTATGCAACGAGTTTCTCAACGGCGGAACAGACACAACTTCCACTGCCTTGCAATGGATCATGGCTAATTTGGTGAAGTACCCGCAAATCCAAGAGAAGCTGTTCATGGAAATTAAAGGGGTTGTTAAAGACGGAGAAGAAAATGTAGAGGAAGAAGACTTGCAGAAGCTGCCTTATCTAAAGGCAGTAGTTCTAGAAGGGCTAAGGAGGCACCCACCTGGGCATTTTACGCTGCCTCATGCGGTCACTGAGGATACAATATTGGATGATTCTGTGATACCAAAGTGTGGGGTTCTATACGTGGAGATAGCTGAAATGGGTTGGGATGCAACAGTGTGGAAGGATCCAATGGAATTCAAGCCCGAAAGGTTCCTCTTGAACGGAGAAGGAGAAGCATTTGACATAACTGGAAGCAAAGAGATCAAGATGATGCCGTTTGGGGCGGGAAGGAGGATTTGCCCTGGCATGGTTCTGGCAATGCTTCACTTGGAATACTTTGTGGCCAATTTGATATGGAAATTTGAGTGGAAAGCTAAAGATGGAGATGATATTGATCTATCCGAGAGGCAAGACTTCACAGTGGTCATGAGGTATCCATTGGAGGCCCACGTATCTCCCAGGCTGAAGAAGTAGTTGTTGCAACTTGTCTAGTCTGACCTAGCTTGCTCGGCCCGGACTCATCAATAACCACGTAATAATATTAATCATGTTTAATACTTCTATAGAAAGTGCAAAAATTACGTGAAATTTTAATGGGAAAAAAACTTGCATTCTATCTTGCTTTGTCAACAAGAATAAGATTGTCCAGATAAAAAGTAGGTATACACCTGCTTGGATTATTAGGCGTTGGTATCACAGTAATTTCACAAAGTATGATCTCAACGTACATTTTCAACCTGATATGGTGGAACAATTGGTCATTTTTTTCATTGATGAGCTCTCAGTCAGACAATCAATAAATTTTGAAATGGGATAAAACTCTGTTCCAAGTTTTTCACATTGAACATTTCTAGATTTTAAATTAGTTGCACATTTTAAATTTTGGTCGCATAAGCTCAGTTAACAACAGCCACTGGAAGTACATAACTACAATCATTAAAGTGCATAGCCAAATTTTCTCGAACCTCCAAAAGAAACTAGAGACAATTACTTCCTTGTTGATTCATTGGAGGTATATAGAGGCAACTTACTTGATGAGACACAAACCTTGTCTATTGTTGTAAGGTACAATGGAGAAAAGTAAGCGTGCCATTCAACTCATTATTATTATATAAGCTACAAATGCTGAGTGCTGAGACAAATGCTGGGCACGGAAGTATGCAGAATGCCACTTGAAAGCTTAGCTTCGTAATGCAACCAGCAGTAATTTTTCCTGCGGAAGTCAAACGGAAAAAGTACTAATTTTTGATCCTGAGAGATATGTGGGCATGTAATGGATGTTTCATCACTATTGTGAACTCTTCCTTCTCAGACAGATCAATATCATCGCCATCTTTGGCTTTCCACTCGAATTTCCAAATCAAATTGGCAACAAAATACTCCAAATGTAGCATTGCCAAACCGATGCCAGGGCAGATCCTCCTCCCCACACCAAATGGCATCATTTTGATCTCTCTGCTCCCTGTTATGTCAAATGATTCTCCTGAGCCTCCATTCAGAAACCTTTCAGGATTGAATGCCATTGGATACTCCCACACCTTTGGATCCCACCCAATTTCAGCTACCATGAAGTTTATAGTCCCGTTCTTTGGAATGACATGATTGCCTAATATCACATCCTCAGTGACCGCATGCGGCACCACAAAATGCCCAGGGGGATGCCTCCTCAGCCCTTCTAGAACTACTGCCTTTAGATAAGGCAGCTTCTGCAAGTCTTCTTCCTTTACATATTCATCTCCCTCCTTCACAACCCCATTAATTTCCATGAACAGCTTCTCTTGAATTTGTGGATACTTCACCAAATTAGCCATGATCCACTGCAAGGCAGTGGAAGTTGTGTCCGTCCCAGCATTAAGAAACTCATTGCATAGCGCAAACATTTCGTCCTCACTGAGCTTCCTTTTCTCTTCTGGAAGCTCCAAATCCAAAAGAGTATCGACATAGGACAAAACGTAATCTTCCTTGGCATTAGTTTCTCTCTCTTCTTTCATCTTCCTTCTTGCTCTAATCAAAGGAACCAACACATCCGCTTGCTTTTTTCGCATTTGAAAGAACTCTGCCCACCTTTTGCGGAACAAAATTTTGGTCAATCCCGGCCAAAAATTCAGTATATTGAACCTTGGGAAGCTCAGAAGCAGATCACGCTCAACTCTCTCAATTTCCTTCACTTGGCTTTGATCGAGCCTGTCACCGAAACACATAAAGACCAACAGGCAAAACATGGCATATTGGAAGTGTTGCATCACCTGAACAGGGCTCCCAGAATTGGACTCTGTTTCGAAGCTATTTTCAAGTATCTGCAGCACCCACTTGCGGGCGTGGGAATAAGCCTTGACCCTCGACGGATGCAGGATTTCTGAGGTGAGGTTTCTGCGAAGCAAGCGCCAGGTAGGCCCATAAGCAGCCGAACTAATGTTATGCTGGTTGCAGCTCAAAATCTTTGCAAGAGGCAGCGGCCGTGGCCTGTCGGCGAAAGCGGCACCGTCGTGGACCAAGGCCTGGTGGGCAAGAGAGCGGTCGGCGACGAAGATGGAGGAGCGGGGGCCGATTCTGAGAGTGATAATGGGGCCCAACTTGGCGTGAAGGTTTCGGATGATGGGCTCGAGCTGGGAGACAGACTTGCGGAGCCATAGGATGTCGCTGATTATTGGGATGGACAGAGGGCCTGGAGGGGGGCCTAAGGTGGGTTTCTTTGAAGGAATCAAGAGGTCTAAGGTGGCTTTGAGGAAGGCTGAGATGCATATGGCGACTAGTACGAAGTACCAGTTCTCCATTATTGGAATTGCCATTCGCCAAAGCGATGATGTTGGAAAATGGAGGAAGTGTGGCCTATTACAGATAGAAGGGGAACAAGAGGCTTTGGATCACAAGACGGCTTGTCAAAGAGGAGAGAAATGAGAGATTTGTCTAAGACAATTTACCACACCTTATCTTCTGTTGATATGTTTAACTATTTTGATAAATTGACAAACAAAACAAACTAAGACACATTTACAAGTAACATAAAGTCAATAATGAAGTATTTTTTTTTTTCTCCTTCTATCGATTCTAGAAACATGTCCAACTCAAAAAAGTAAATAGTAAGGGCAAATTTAGGCCAACAAAAATTATTTTTCATGTATTCAGGTTCTTAACAACAAAAGTTACAAAGCCTTATGCATTGTGCATGACAATCAAATGGGCCACATCAATATACTTACACAATGTGTCAAGAAGCTATTTAGCAATTTAACTTTTACTTTCTTCTCTCTCTCTTTTTCCAACCCAACCCCCCCCCCTGTTTAAGAGTGGTCGTGGCATGGCTAAACAATCCAATTTCAAGCTCTTGGAGGTATTAATTTATCTTCAACAAAACTTGGACCAGTCTGTGCTTGCAAAGCCCATGCACTTTTGCTCTCAGAAGGGAGAGATACAAATCACTCTGCTGATAAGTTTGCTAAGATGTTGGGGGTGGGGTGGGGTTGCATATTAGAGTACTGTGTACACATGACCATAGTGGGGAATTTGAACTGGCAGGGTTCCATGCAAGTTTGTGTGCTATTCTGGTTTCCGGCTACGTTTCCTTTCTCTACTTCTTATCTGGCACGCTGCAGTGAAAGTTCTCTGGTAAATTGCCCCAATGGTACCTTCAGCTGATAATAAATTAAAAAGATTAAAATTGAGTATAATAATAATAATAATTAATAAATAAATAAATTGTAAATACTATAAAACTTATTTTGTTATGTATTATTTGAATTTCTATCCTTCAAAAATATAATTATAATTAATTATATAAATTACAAATATATTTATAAATCATCGTGATAATATTATTTGAATATATATTTTAAATGTATCAAATTGATGATTAATAAAATTTATAAAATAATTATAAGAGAAAAAAATTTAAATTATATGACTTACAATTAATTTGATTTGTAACAAAAATAAAAAAATTTCACTTATTTTAATTTTATTAATCATTATATAAATAAAAATAAGTATTTAATAATTATAAAAAATGTGATCATTGTACTAAAATTTTTCTTACTTTATTATTAATTACATTCCATTATAATATGTTCTAGATCAAATACTATTTATATAATTTAGAAATTTTTAAAAATTAACCTTATCTTAAAAAATTAAAATAAACTTTAGAAATAACAAAAATTTTATTGTTGCACCTAGCCTTTTTTGTCCTAATTGAATACATTAGAGTGATCAATATTAGAACATTATTAAAAAATGAAAATTAATTTTACTTTTGTAGATTCATATTACATTTATTCAAATCTTAGCACGTACTGAATGTTGGATTGATCCTCCTGCCAATTGGTTAATTTGGAGGAAAATGAGAACTCTTGAGGAAGAAAAAACACCCTTTCCAATTTCCATGTTTCTAGACTTGCAATCTTAAGGATTTCACTTTTATGGTGTAGGGCTCAATATGCTTCTTCATCAGTAGAATTTCTTTGCACGTCAAAAATATTAGTAGACTTTGGTGCTTTCTACATTTATATATCTGGATGTGTACTTCAAGCTTACATTAATTTCATTTGCTAATAGAAACAATATATATATATATATATATATGTTGCTCCAACTTACAAGCACATAAGCTGTGATTGCAGCTCTACAGAAAAAGTTTCACATGACCTCCTATTGCCAATTCCAATCAGGAAAAAGATAGCGAAGATATAACTTTCCTTTCTGTGTATATGCAGTCTTCAGTATTGAATGAAACGCACGCCAAAGTTAATGTTTTACTAGCATGGCCTCCATCTTCCTGTTTCTAGCAGCATGTTTTAGCTTCTCTAGTGCAACAAGCCCGACTTGCCGAACCCTTTCTCTGGACAAACCTATGCTGAGGAGCTTGCAATGTAAAGTCAGGCATAAATTTGAAGTGCTGACAAATATAATTGGGTCTCAAAAAAACCAAAGGGTTTTGTTATTGAAGGGTTTTGTTGAAGAGCTAGATGTTGAGTTATATCAAAGGAAGTTACTTAACCAAGAGTATCGGTAGCATAATAAAAAGACTACTCACCGCTTACTAATGTCCTCCCATGTAAGGCATTCATTATCCAGTCCATAATAAAGACGTATAATCTCTCTTTCTCGTTCTCTAAGGGTCACATTAATGAGCTTGTTTACTTCATCCTGCAAATACGTTTTCTGATATGAAATGACCTTTTCTTCCTATAGAATTAGAGTGGAATATGGAATAAGAGAACTTGGTAACTTTGGAAAAGGCATTACTTTTTTATTTTAATTTTGAGATCATGAAGCACTTATGGTATAACTCAAAAAGTTCCTAGGGTCCTCACACAGACAAGCAGACACTCATGGATTGACCCGCACAAATTTTTCCGGGAAGCATTGAAAGAGGTTGACTATTAATTTAGCTGTCTTACCTTAAGCGCCCACTCATCTACTCCATTCCATGGATTGTTCTCAGGGCGATTGTCTCCAACGTACTTCAACCAGGACAAGAAGAAAAAGGTGTGTTAATATGAACGAAAGAGACATATGGATATCAATAATATTCCCTTGCACGTGAATCTATGGGAAGCCAAATGAGTTTCACTTACACTATGGTGGGTTCCTCCTTGGAGACCATCCATAGAGAGGAATGCTTCCCTATCAAGCGAGAAGACTTTACTAATTGCCTGCACAAAATGATTTTTTGTGATAACTAAATAGGAATCTAGAGCATAAAATGCAAAAACAAGCATCTTCAGAATTGCAGAACCTCTGCAGCATTCCTCACTTTCTTCTGTGACATATTCAAAGACTCTGCAATTCTCTGGAAAAATAAAGAAAAGGAAAAGAAAAAACAAAATGATTAGGAAATCCATGGTAGTATATACAGACATAAAAACAAATACAATAAAACCGCTTTGACCTCAACAAAATGATAGACTTACATCAATGGAGGGGGTTATTCCTCTCTCTTCAAGTCTAATCTTTGCATTGCGGATCAAGCCTAATCTTTCATGTAAATAATTAGGCAATCTTAAGGTTTTCGAATTATCAACTAAAGCTCTTGAGACACCCTGTGATAGCAGAAAATTAATTATACACAAATACTAATGATATCATAAGCATCTTCCCATTGAGTTGAATGGAGAATAGAAAACAGATGTAAAATATTGATTTCATAGACATTTGCTGGATGAACACCCCCAACTCCCCACCCACCGCCCCTCCCAAAAAACACAAAAAACGATGGTCATAATTGGGAAGAATAAACAAGGGAAGAAGTCACAAGTAAAAGAAAGGAACAGCAGCAATAATGACATTACACATTGGTCAGTGTCAGCAATAAGGGGATCAATTTCTGAATCAGCTTGAGAAAGGACTCTTGAACATTGATCACTAGGATACCCCAATAACCCAATATTACTGATTTTCACTGCTGTATTGACATGTGCATAAATTTCAACATTGATATTAGCTATTTTGGCACATGCAAGTTGATAACTAAAAAGGAAATTATCAGCATTACCTGACGTATCCACCAATAAACATAAGTTGAAATTTTGAAACCCTTTGAGGAATCAAATTTCTCAATACCTCGCAATAGTCCAATCAGACCTCCCTGCATGAGAAATATACAAAATGTAAATGTGATTAGGAAAATGCCTATAAGAAGGTTTGTGGGCACCATTATTTTGTAACTAAACTATGCAAATGGTACATTACCTGAACAAGGTCAGCCATTTCAGCACCCATGTTATCATATCTCTGAGCAATAGATATAACCAGTCGAATGTTGCTCATTGCCAGCTTCTCTCTTGCCAAATAGCATTCGATGAATTTTGACTGTAACTTGGTAAGAGATATTCTCAAGGAAGCAGCTAGTTGTTCATCAGAAGGCTCACATCCTAATCTCTCCTTCAGCCTGCAATTTCCTTACATAACAGTATCAAGACTCCAATGAAAAAAAGAGCATAATAATATACTGTTGCAACGGTAGTAGTTTTAATTTTTGAAATGCTTAACAAATCCAGAATGATAGCTGGTTATGCATCACAAACATTAGAAAGGGGAAATGCTTGCTTATGCAGAATAACCCTTGATACAGACAAATAAGAGTCAAGAGAGATACTCCTATGAGCTCAAGCGAAAATGTAAAGATACAACACAGTGTGGATTAGCCCAAAAAAAAGATCTTTTATTGTGTTAATAAACTTCAAATCACCATTTCTCGGGATGTAAATTGCATCTCCTGTTAAGAATGTGGAATGAGAGTTATGCAAGAAGAAAAGAGAACCTCTAAAAATTACTCTTTGAAGTGGTCATTACATTTAATTACAGATCACTGCCGGGTCTATCTCCCCGCAGAAAATTTTATTTGTAAGACAGACAACTTACCATAAAAGTTGACAAGAGGCAAGTGCAAATTAATAGCTAGACAGATTTGCAATATCTTTTCAAATACATAGAACCACATGCTCACCTGGATTTCTGCTCTTCCAATGAAAGGCCAGCTTTAATTATCCGAGACAGGCGCACAACTTCTGCATGGGTGAGCAGCTCTTCACTCGCTACACCCTTCACGTAACCCTTTAAACGATTCTGCAGTAACTGTGGGTTTATAACAGAACTTAGCTGTTTATTGACAGTAGCATGTGTCATCAGTTTGCTCGAACTTTTCCTCCGAAAATTTATTCTCCGTTGTCGAGCAGACACCCCAGAACAAGTCACTGGCATCCTCTCCTTGGTTTTTCTGCTTAGTGTATCACTCGAGACTTTCTTCTCAAATGAAAGGTTCCACTGATTTTCCAACATAGATTTCTGCAGCAGAAGAAGTGCCTCCATTGAATAGTCAAGGTCAGAACTTTCCTCTTCCAAGTCATTGGATGTATTAAACCATGTTGCTGCAACCAAAGAAGCAGAGGCAGTCTCCATGTGGTCTCTAAGAGCCTTAATTGATTGAGTAGTTCCATTGGACGATGGGAAACTGTGGCCATGATTGGATAACTTTTTTCCAACTATCACATTCTTCATATTGGCAACTTGACGGTAGGTTAGTCCATAATTGGTTGCATTGTAGAGCTTTTCTGTAAGGTCAGAATAATAGTAGGAAGAACTCTCGAGCCTTTTTCCCGTACTAAGTCCAACAACTGCAGCTGTGGCCATCATCCGGCTTCCTTTCAGGTAGGTGCAAATATCATCACAAGCCTTAAAAAAAGTGGATAAACAAGCTTGTTTTGCAGGGCTTCAACTGTAACCAATTCACTATGCTGAATTTCGAATGCTAAATCTCCCAAATTCACTTTATCAGACTTCTGTTAAAATAGAAAAAAAGGAAAAGAAGTCATGTGTAGGCTTCTTTTCTTCTGACCAGTGGACTTGCAAGTAGAGAAAAACTTTATCGCTCAAATCAAACGAGCAAAGGAATAAGCCCCAGTTCGAAAAATGAAAGAAACAAAGCGAACGCATTGGATAATTTTTTTCCATAATAAATATACAGATTCCAGATTTAGATCCCACAACACTGTGACTAGTTTTCAAATTGGGTTTTGAAACAATAAAACATATATTATAGAACAAACATCATATAGCACCAGAAAAAAGTAAAATCTTCCAAATTTCTCTAAGCCTGTTCATAACTTGAAGCTATTAAAAAATGAAATCAAGGCTATAATGCCTTATGTTTTCACTCTCTGGCTTGCAGTTTCCAGTCTTCTAACATTTTTATTTCAGTTTGAATGCAACCCCATTTGCCTTCTATCTATTAATCATAGCTTTTGCTGTGCGCTAAATTTTTAGGTAATGGAAGTCATGTTCTTTTTAAACCGTGCACCAAGAGCATGTGCACACCAAGAACATCCAAAGAAAAGGTGGCCAAAGGAAGAAAAATAGGAGATTAAGAGTGAAAATAGGAGATTAAGAGTGGCAAAGTCAGCATGTCAGAAGAGAACCATACATTTCAACCTGAATCCTAATAGAAGAATGGGAAAAGACCCAAAGAAACATTTGAAACTAAAGAAAAGATCACAAATTTTATCTGCAAATACTTGAGAATGAGAAGAGATGCCTTTGCAAAAAAAAAAAAAAAAACTGGCACACCTGAACAACAGAATGTCAGCTGAGAATAATGAAGAACAGGAACAAGACGGAGGAAAGTTGGTGACTCCAAAGTGAATTAGGAACAGTTGAGAGAGAGAGAGAGAGAGAGAGAAACTGTGTGTGTGTAAAATAGAGCCTCCTTGTTGCAACCTTGTCTTATTTGCATGATTTTTTTTTCTCTTATATATATATATTTGTGTTGTATTGTTATATGATAGTGTTACTAATTCCACTTCTTAGGAGAAAGAAGAAAAAATAAAATAAAATGGAAAATAAAGGCAGTGAGTTTATAAGTCCCAAAAAAATGGGGAGAAGATATGGACAGGAGGGATGCTATTGGCTATAAGAGATATTGAGTCCAGCCTTGAGTGGTGCAGAGACTGCCATGCCATTTTTGAAACTCCTTTCATTTCTCTTAAATTCTTTTTTATTTATTCACTCTTGTTCTTTTGTCCTTTTGTTTGTTTGCTTTTTTCTTTTTTAATATTAAAATGGTTAGTAATTAACTTGTCATTTCTTGGAGAATCATCCCACAAAAGCAGGAGAGTTATAGGTGGTGGTGGGAGTTAAAACTCCTGCTACTCCCAAACAGCCTATAGTTCCTCTTTTACAATTTTACATCATATTAATATTCAGTTCAGATATTTCTTTCCCTTTTTTTTTAATTACTATTTATTTTTCACATGAACATAAATAAAATACAAAGGAGATGGAAATTAATATTTGGTGACCAAACAAAACACCAAAAACATAACTGAAACATAGAAAAAATCGACGAACCGTGGAGCCCTGCTCACACGTAACAGGCTCAAACAAACTGTGTGCTTCACACAAGGCATCCTCAAACGTCAACGCCCACTAAACCCGATCTAAACAGAAATAGATCTTTAATATCATACTTTCTCTCTCTATTTTTTTTTTCCTTCCCCTTCTTTCAAAGATGTAACTATCAGTTTACAAGTTTCACAATAATGTATATTTGCATGAAAATTACTCCAAGTAATTTTTTTTTTCTTTTTTGGGTGACCTTGCCAGATGCACGAAGTGAGAGTGCCCCCTCACCACGATAATGTGGAGACGAAGTTTAGGTTAAATTTGGAGTCAGTTAAAACCTTCAGAAGTATACCCACTTCTTAGATTAGTAACCCCACCAAATCAATTGTGTTGGATTTGTTTGAGATTAGGCTATTCTCACAAGTTGTGCAAATTAAAGGTTTGACATTTTCATGGAAAATGTTCTCTTGAAAAATAGTTTCTCCATTTTCTGACGTTAGGAAAGGTGGAATATGTTGGTCAATCCAACCGCATCAATATAAAGACAATGTTAAAAGATTAATAATCCACATTGTCTCATAATGTTCTGCTCTTCATGCAAGATTCAACCTCCTAGGTAAACACAACCACCCAAATGAAAAAAAAAAAAAAAAAAAAAAAAAAAAGAAAACAACAAGGAAACATTAATGGGAAGCAATTAATGGTGAACAGTCAATTTAGAGCAATTGTTAAGTAGAAAAGACAAAACACTAATCGACCCACCGTCAGCCACAACTATGACCATTATTCCAAGTCCTGAAAATTTTTATTCCCATTGTGATTTTCCATTCCGACAAGCACATCTATAATAATTGCATGTCTAGAAAGAAATTAACCGATGCCAAAAGAATAAACTAAAATCAAAAATAAAAAATCGGGTGGTTCTTAAATTGCAGCCAAGGTAGATTCCAATGGAAATGTGCAACACACATGAACAAATGGATGCACTACTAACTAAACTGAACACCAGAAACAGAAGACAAGGATTCCATCAATCAATTACTACATGTTTCCCTTTCTTATCCTTCTCCATCAAATGGTTGAGATAAATTGCATGTAATTCTTGTCAAAGAGTGAAAGATCGAAACCCCAACAAAAACAGACTGATCCCGTGTGCATGCATATATATATATATATTTTTTATAACTACTATCAGGGAATAGAATCGAATTTGCACAATTTCCAACACTTACGGTTAGCAAGTACCTACATCATTTGATTGGATGATTCAGCTGAAATCTTTCCCAGCAGCTCGAATTGCACTTCAGTAATTCATTACAGATAAAAGCAATCTTCAGTTAGCAGGGCAATGCTACTGAAGATTTGGGTTTGGGGATTAAGCATAAAATAAGTACGAGAAGGATGAAAATGCAATCAGCAATGGGCAATTATACTTATGCAATCAATGAATGAGCAAGCCTGGATGATGATTTTTAGCATCAGCTCACCAGGCATGTGAACTAATGAATACAAATTTCTTTCCAATCTACACAATGACTCGCAAAAGAATTAAACTGAATCCAAAACTAGGTAATCCTTCCACAATCTTTTCTTCCTTGGGATGCCAGCGGAATGCCTTTGACAGGATAATTTGCCCTGCGCCCTACACCAAAATGCTATTATCATTAGTTCAAGTAAACTGTCATTGAGAATTACATTTCTTGACTTGTCTTGTGACTATAGCAAGGGCATTAACAAAATAAGAGATATAAAACATGGAAGTGGCTTGCAGCACAAGGCCAGGAAATACCTCATGGAATTCCTTTGTCAAATGAACTATTTCTGGGTGAGTGGCTCCCCATAACTATAGCTGGAGGGAGGTAGCTGGACATTGATATGATTCCATTCATTACCCCGACCAGAAGGCCTCACATGATTGAACAAATGAAGAGGCTGCTATCCCAAACGGCTAGGAGAACCTTGTGATATGTGAGGCATCAAATAGAAGGCTTTGACATTGAACGATAATAGCCAGCATGCATATCATGAGCTGAAGGAGGACTGCCCACCTCCATGTGCGGAAAAGCTTGGACATGCCCATTTTGTCTGATGTACATAAAATAAAACACCAGACAGAATCAAGGACAGTGGAAATTCAATAAAAAGCATACTTGAGCTGCTTCATTATCCATCACAAATGAACAAAAAGAAAGGAAGCATACAAGTTTATTTAGCATGAAAAGTACTGCAATCAAACTTCAAAATAACAGAAGTAACTTAAAGGTCACATATGGAACATCAAACAGAAACTGCTTCTTACATTTTGCCTCCAAGACTGTACAATATATTTAATTAATGCACTCACACACCTTGGTTTATTCTGCATCTATTATGTACAAATAAAAGTTCATTATTCTATAATCTGAAATGGGCCAACAAAATGCATTGAAGCAATTTGCAATCAAAACAAACCATTTAATCCACTCTAACAAGTACAAAGCATGCCTTTGGATTGATGAATTTCAAATTGTGTTTAGAGTGCAGTTGGATATTCCAAGAACAACTGATGGATCAACTGAACCAAGATGCATGCCTTTGCTCAACTCAGCACTTACAGAACTGACATCTGGGACATTTTCCTCTTGTAGTAGTTGTTCATCACTGAAAAATGAATAAAATGTATCACACATCAAGGTTCAAAATACATTGATAATATTCCAGGAACTTCAGTGAGCAGTCATTTTACTCTACAGATATGTCATGCTCTCACCTTAAAACCATCCTAGACATTTTTGCGCACAAGTAAAGTGAAACACACACATAGTAATTATAAACTAAAAATCCAATTTCATTGCCATTAGTTAAGCAATTCATTGTATGAAGCCTCTGTTGGAATAGCTCATGCAGTTTATTGAAATAGACAAGTACAACAATATAAACAAACATGAAAATCAAATATAAGAATTCCTGTATGCTTCATATGGTCAGAAACAACAGCAGCCTATCTTGTTGATTTCTTGCTTACAGTTATTCAGTTAAGAACTGAAATGCCAGAAGGGCATTAAATATTAGAGTACAATAGAAACTGTGCAGAAAAGTTCTAAGAATTAATGTTGAATGGTGCATAGGCCATTATGAATGTTGTTTACCATAACATAGCACAAAATAATGGACATCGCAGTCATGCAATGCAGATTTTTCACAAATGCATTCCACATAAAAATTAATCAATATTTAGAAACAAATTAATGCACAGAAATAAATTTAGATAAGTTATATTAAATTAACGGTGCATCTTTTCTTATTTCTGATGATTGAACATCATTCTGATATCAACAAATCCATGTTTTCTACCAACTTTCTTCACTAAAGCAATCATAACATTAGTTTAGGAAGCAATAATCAAAATAATGGATGTTCTTTTTCTTCCTTGATGGTTGGCCCATCTCTTCTTCATAAGCAAAAGCCAATTTCACATATTTTAAATCTTATTGCTGTACAGGTCAGTAACTCGTTTGAACCTAAACTCATACAGCTCGAGCAGAATCATTTCCCATTCAAGCACAGATAGAATGTAGAACAAATCATTCACTTTGTATCTAAATCCTAAAATAATGCAAGTATGTATTGCCACATCCAAAAAAAAAAAAAACTAGCCTGAAAGTTAAGTTTTGTATACGTCAAGACACAAATTTAATTACCTGTAATTGGGGTCCCAGTCTCTGGGATCTAGCAGTCACATGCTAGCCTCAGGCTTATCATGCAATTGGCCAGATTGCATATTGTATCCAAGCTTAAAGGTTCATGATGTGTTCTGAATGGATCCACTCCCACCTTGCTGCTGTATCCAGCTTGCAGTACCAGCAGCACTTGACTGCCTATGTGAGGGTGAACTGCCAAGTACAGCAGGATTTGCCTCAGCTTTGCTAGAGCCGACGCCATCAGTAATTTGTCCTTGCCAATATGAAGATGAACTCTCTTGAGATTGAGAACCTCCATATTATCCTTTTCTTCTATTGTATCAAAACCTAACTTCTCATAAACCACAACCTCAAAAGGTGAATTTTCAAAACCACAAGCATCCCCCAGAAGACTATCTAATTGTGGTCCCTAGAAATGCCACTCTTGTTTATGTTCTCACTTCCCTCATGTCATATTCTCAGCTGGCAGTTTGTGCTCAATGACCAATCCACGAAACAATCACCATCTTGCATCGTACACTAATAAATTTCTTTTCACGAAAACTCAAATTTCCACCCATTCAATGAAAGATACACCTTTATCAATAAACAAACTACCCTGCAATCAATTACAAATATACTTAAAATTAAAAATCTATATACGAACACCGGAATGTCATGCATCCAGATGCTCACATTAACAAAGACAAACCCAAACCCACTTCTCATACCAATAACAAAATCTAAATAATTGTGAAAAAAAAATCAATAATAAAGAAAAACAGATCCAGAAACACTTACAGGCCTTCTCACAACAACCTGCAAAGCCTGTGCCTTCTTGGCAGCCTCTTTTCCCGGCGTGTATGCCCCAAATGCCAGCTGCCTCGGCCGCCACTGTGAAGAAGATGCCTCCAGTGGCCGTGCCTCATTAGGCCTTAAATTATCCATTCACTCCCAAAACAAAAGGAAAACAAAGATCAACAACCAAAATTCCACCCCCAATTTCTCCATTGAATACACCAATTAGCATCCAACACCAAAACGACCCAAAAATCTGGATTGATCACCAATCCAAAGGCTCAGTAGGATAACCAAAATGAGTTTTAGTCAAAAACACGAAAGCCAGAATTGCAAAATTTCCTTTCTTGATGCATAAAAAGAATCAAGATTCCATCTTTTATTGGATTTCAACTCACTCCAAATGGGTTCTTGTCAAAACATTAAACAAACCATGCAAAGATTCAGAATGCTCAAGGAAAGACTTGATCAATAAAAGGAAGATTGCAATAGAAAGAAAAACATTTTTAATATAATATTAATGCAGAAGCAAATATATCTCAATGACAGCAGCAGAAGTTTAGAACATGAATGGAGACAGGATTTGACGATGAAGGGAAAGAATAGGTAGACATAGGCAGAGAGAGAGGGAATGCTTTTAGAGAGAGAAAGAAGATAAAACTTGTTTCTCTTGCATCTGCGGTCCTTTTGCCCCCAAACGGGAGTTCTCGACTTCTTGTTTTTTCATTTTCTATGGTTTGTTTGTTTATGTGTACAAAGCCGCTGGCACTTACTTTTATTCTCATTAATTACAGATATTAATATGATAATTTTGATTACATAACCATGTAATATAATGTAAAAGATAGTTTAAGACGTAAAATTTATTCAATAATTTATATATTATGTTTATTAATTCGTACTCACACTTTACTTTCAACAATTTTTTAAAAAAATGTCTTATAAATTTTAAATTTTAATTTTAATATTAAAAAAAATCTCATTATAAACAAAAACAAAATTCACTGTAGAAAAATTATTGGCTTTGGGAAAAGCTTTTATAAAATAGTGCTTAAATTGATACAATTTTGAGGAAGAGGAGGATAATATTAAGATTGGGAAAATACCCAAAACACCCATTTACACTGATTGACTACAGTGGATGGATGACCAAACAGAAAATAAACAAAGTGATGAACCATATAAAATATTGGTACAATTCGAACTTGCAACTTTTAAAAGTGGTAGGACATGGGGACTGGTAGCAGAAAAAGAGGAGAAGGGATATAATATTAAGAATGGGAAAATACCCAAAAAAAAAAAAAAACACCCATTTACACTGACTTTACTCTATTGGAGGACCAAACGAAAATAAACAGTGTGATGAACCATATAAAATATAGGTTACAGTTTTTACTATCTTTAATTGCTCCAATAAAATCAATTTAAACTTACATGAATATGCAAAAAATTTAAAGGTACTCCAAGATGACCATGTTTCTAGGAAAAAAAAAAAGGTCATCGACCTTGGAACCGAAGTTCCTCAACAACTTACATATAAATTAAAAAAAAAAAAAAAGGTAAATAAAGGGAAGAAAAAGAGGGAAAAAAACTTACTCCAGTGTTTTTCTTCATCTTCAATATTAGATTAATTTATCAATATATAGCTATCCATATCAAGCCCACTGAGTTTTTTACTGCATTAAAAATATGCAATGCATGTATCTGTAAAGTTTGCATTATTGCTGTCCTTACTATAAAAAAAAAAAATTATCTTTTTAAGCTCTACTTAAAAAATAAATTGATTAAATATAAATTAACTAATTATTTATTTGTACTATGTAATTATTGATTTAAATTTTTGTTAAGTTACTGAATAAAAATAAATATACATATAATTTTATATAATTATAAAAATAATTAATACTTTTTTAAATTTAATATAGCAGTCCAATCTATTGTTCTGGAGCAATTCTCTCTCTCTCTCTCTCTCTCTCTCTCGATAAGTACGGGCATCTCGCATGCGAACCAGAGCCCACCTAAATTCTGATTCTCTCGATTCAAAGTGCGATGGCACCATCACGTAAGCAGTTAGTCTTCAAGGTGCACAGGCGAGAGCCGCAGCTAATTCCACCGGCCAAGCCCACCCCACACGAGGTCAAGCCTCTATCTGACATCGACGACCAAGAGGGTCTCCGAACCCAAATCCCACTAATCCATTTTTACAGCCACGAACCTTCCACGCAAGGCAAGGACCCAGTTGGGGTCATTAGAGAGGCACTTGCAAAGACACTGGTTTTCTACTATCCGTTCGCCGGAAGGCTCAGGGAATGGCCGAACCGGAAGCTTGTGGTGGAGTGCACGGGCGAGGGCATCTTGTTCATCGAGGCGGACGCGGAGGTTAGCCTTGAGGAGTTCGGCGATCTTCAGCCTCCGTTCCCTTGCTTGGAAGAGCTGCTTTTTGATGTTCCGGGATCTAGTGGGATTACCGACTGCCCTTTATTGCTTATCCAGGTACTTTTCTTTTCTTTTTCTTTTTTTTTCTCTCTTTAGGAAATATTTAGAGTTTTTTTTTTCATTTGTCTTTTAGTGCCAAGATTTGAAGTTGATTATTAGAATTAAAATTAAGAGTCACTAGACTAACTAAATGCTCACAATATTCCAAATTCTTTATTACTCTTGAATTTGCTTTTGTGATACTTCTATTATGATTTTCTTGATTGTTTATGAATTTCTCAGGTCACATATGAGTTGTTTTTCATTTTTCCATTTTGGTCTTTCTTCTTATTTTGCTTTCATGACTTTTTTTTTTTTCTATTTGTGCGATTATTTATTTTAATATTTTCACTAATCACACTTAGAACAAAAATATTTATGATGTAATATTGCAAGGTTTTATTACGATCAAAACTGAATACAAAATTTTAGGATCCGTTTGGTTTGGTGTAGGGAAAAATTGTACCCCAAAATTATTTTGACTGTCTCTTTTGCTAGCTTTAGCTTTAATTTTCATGTAACCTTACATAAATAATCCTAGCACCATTCTATTTCTGTGTATAAATGTGAATTCGCATAACATGCTTGCTTTGTTCACGGTGGGATGATCTTGAAGTTGCGGTTGAGCCAACATATCCTCTTTTCAATTGTTTAGACCACCAAGAGACTGTTGGTAAGAGAATAGCAAACTAAAGTTGGAGAAAGAGATGCCACTATACTTTTGTTCGGTAAAAGAATTGACCCCATCCATATCCCGGGTTATGGATGGAATTGGGAAATGTCCACTTTCTGCCATCTACCATCTCCAAATCCAATCCTCCACTTAAAACCAAAGCTCACTTAAAGTCAATTGCTAAAATGACTATATTTATAGCTAACAAAGGGGTGAAATGCAAACTGACAGGTGACGCGCCTCAAATGTGGTGGATTTATCTTTTCAACGCGTTTGAATCACACAATGAGTGATGGAGCTGGAATATCTCAGTTCCTGGTGGCTGTGGGTGAGATGGCGCTTGGAGCGCATGCCCCTTCAATCCTACCGCTGTGGGAGAGACACATCCTGAGTGCGCGAGACCCACCACGAATCACATGCATGCATCATGAGTACGATCATTTGGCTGAACCTGAACCAATCGACAAAGTTGCGGACGGTACTTCTGATACGGACCATCGTTCATTCTTCTTTGGACTGGACAAGATTAACCATTTTCGCAGATTATTTTCCCCACCCCACTTTGGCAAGTTAACTAATTTCGAAGCATTAACGGCTTGTCTATGGAAATGTCGCACCAATGCGCTCCAACCTGACCCCAATGCGCAAATGCGTATTCTGTGTATTGTTAATGCACATCACAGATTTGTCCCTCCTTTACCTAAAGGGTACTATGGAAATTGTATTGCTTACTCTGTTGCAACGGCGACAGCTGGAGAATTGTCGCAAAATCCAGTAGGATATGCATTGGAATTGATCAGGGAGGCCAAGGAGAACGTGACTGAAGAGTACATGAAATCGTTGGCCGATCTAATGGTGATTAAGGGTAGGCCTAAGTTTTCATTGGTGCGATCGTACCTAGTATCGGATGGGACACGTGCCAAGTTGCGAGAGGTGGATTTTGGGTGGGGTCAAGCAGCCTATGGCGCACCAGCCAAGGGTAATGTGGCAAGCTTTCAAATATCACATAGGAACAAAAGAGGAGAAGAGGGGATTCTTGTGACTCTTTGCTTGCCAGCTCCAGCCATGGAAAGATTTGTCAAGGAGTTGGATAAATTGTTGTTGGAAGAGCATCCAACTGGAGGTGACATTAGACCCCGAATATCTTCCTTGTGATTGGTGAGAAGTGAGAACTACTACTTTGTTTGATGACGTTACTATTTGAGAGTTTGGTACGTGGTGTCTACAACATTTTTTATTTTATTTCATTTGTTTATGGTCAAGATCTATAATGCTTAGCGACGCAGAAACAGAAACAACCAAGAAATTGAAGACTTTGTGTCCGAGATTGTATTTTCGATCACAAATTGTGGTACTAGAAAACCAAAAATATTCCGCATTAAAACAAAAGGGCTAGAAGAAAAGCATGTACAAATGCCGAAACACTTCGTGCAATTGTAGAGACAAACGACAGAGATGATCCCGAATCTCTCTTAAAATTCTATTTGTAGATCGTCTATACTAAGAAAGAAGTTCATTGATGATAAACAAAACATGGGGTTCGTGATGCGGTGAGCATAAGAAGCAGGACAGAGCCGAAGAAGAAACAAGAGCCCACACATTGTTAAGAGTTATCATCGTGACGACGAGCAGGACTGCAGGTGGCCAGCCTGCTGCAAAGCCGAGTTCGATACACCCTTCAGAAAGAGAGAGATAAATATATATATATATATATATATATATATATATATTACAAAAGAGAGACCCAAACTAGTTGGAGAAGGAATCAAATCCCAACTATAATTGATGTGTGAAGAAAAGGCTCTGAAACAAGGGAAAATTTAACTTTGTCTCCTAAGTCTTGAAGATTGCAAGAATCTCCAGGTTGATCTTTATTCTATGAGTAAATCAATGCTTGGACTGCTTCCTGAATTCTACTGCACGCTGATGATCTGATCAGAATCATCAGAAGAAGAATTCTGATCAAATCTGCAATCATATAGGAGCTCAGCAATAGTGAAAACTTTGTTTTGCAGCTTCGTTTCTAAGCTTCTTGCAGGATTTATGCCTTTTGTTGGAGGATTTATTATATAGGGGTGGATTTATGATATTTGTTAAAAAGTTTATTAGTAATTTTTGTTTTATTTAAAAGAGAAAAATAAAAATAAAAGGTTGCCAAAAGAATAGCAGTTATGTTTTTGTAATTACTTAAAATGTTATTGTTTGTAAAGTAGGTTAAGTCATGAATCAATGTGTGCTTTCTTAACGTATGAAATTGCAAAAGTTAATTCATTAATGGAATTGAGAGTGAGCTTAAAGTTGTCACTTTGAGTTGCTCACTCAGTTTTGTCAATTTAGGTTGTGAACTTTTAAAGTGTAGTCAATTTAAGTTGTTCCTTTATATTATGCTGTTATGCGAGACATCACCTTTCATGTGACAATTGACAGATGCTATTTCTTACAAACGCTGCCTTTATTTTCTTTTCTCCTTTTCTCTCTCTCCTCCGCTCTCTGTTTGCAGGTGGCTCAGAAGAATCCATGGTTCTTCCTTTCTTGTTTTTTGTTTTTTTTTTTTTTTTTAACAAACACTCCTTTTATTTTGATTGACAAACTTCTTCTAGTTGATTTTTTAGTTGATGTAAAACAAGAAATTAAAATTACCTATTATTAATTTTATAATGTTAAATTTTTAATTCACGTGAATTATTATTTAATCAAATTAAAGGATTACAATTATGAGTAAACTATTCAATTTATTTATTTATTTTTTATATAAATATATACTTATAACTAAATTGAGTTTCATTTTTGGAATAAAAAATTACACAACTAAGAATTTATGATTTTATTAGTTCTTTTATTATAACAATATATTTGTAACAACAACCCGCAATAACCACTGGAAATAGCAATAAGACAGCAAAAATAAATACTGGTATCAAGTAAAGCAAATGACCCCTTATAAAGCGGACACAAGGCATACGCATGCAGCAGTCCATGTTGCTATAGAGGAATGCCCTGCTACCACTACGTTGCAACATTTATCCCCTGGACTGGTGCCTTTATTCTGAAAGATTTTAATAAAACTTCATTTTTTTTTTAATTTTTTTTTATTGTGCGTGAAATTTCTTACAATTTCATAGAACACAAACGCCCAAACTTCTAATTATGGGATTTTTTTTTTTTTGGGGTAAAATAAACTTTAAGACTTGTCATCTCATTTGGGTCAATCCCTGATTTTATTGATTTCTTAATTATATAGTCTTACGGTTCTTTGTTTGGTTTGCCCAAATGAAAGGTGCCACTCCATGAAATTCCAAGCTGAAAGATATGATGAATAATCAAAAGGTTTGTGCAATGAGAACAAAGTGCAGTTAAAAAAAAAAAAAAGTCAAACTGAGAAGAAGAGCTTAGAAATCTAAACAAGAAACAAAGGAGAACTGTTGATAACAACTTAAAATCTCGATTTTAATTTTTTAAAAAAATATATATAAATTTTACCTTTCCGACTGGCGGTGAACTAACAGGGAAGGAGTTGTTTAAACGCTTCTTGACAACGCGAACTACTATCCGCGGTTTCATAACTTGGCCGGAGTTTGTTGGACCGGTGATGGCACGGGTATTTTGGTCGTTGCCGTCATCCATGGATTTCAATAAATGGAGTGAAGAGAGCTTCAGTGCATACTTACTTTATTACAAGGACGCACAACTTAATAAGGACGACTCGCGGCTTTTTTACGCGTCCCTGACGCAATATAAGCTGCCAACACAGATGCTGAGCTAAGACAGTTGAGACGAATGATGGGGGGCAACTTTGACTCTTCACCACGTCGATCCTTCCCATTCATTTAATGACACGTATCCGAAATACATCAAATTCGTGTAATTGTTTGGGAATTTGCTGAGAAATATTTTCCAATATTTTATAATTTGTCTGTTCGTTCGTTGATGCACTTAAAAGTGAGAGAGCCAGATAGTCTCCTTAAGGGAAGCTAAGTAACCCCTCCATCGAAGGACTAATAAGTAATCTTTATACTTACTTAATTCTGACGTCTTTCGACATAATTAGTAATTCTTAGGCATCTTGGCTTAGTTTAAATAGTTCTATTTGTACACAGCACTACCAGCAGGGAAAATAAAGAATCACAAGGGCTGACAACCAATGAAAGAAACTTGAGACATATTTTGTAAAAACGAAACTTTTTTAAGACTCTATAAATCACTCAGCAGCCAGTTGTCAAATAGTTGAGTTAGTTTGGTTTACATTTTTTCTAAATTTGATAATTGGTTGGACTAAATGCTTGCAAAATAAAAAGAAAAATTAAGGGGAAATAAAGGAGTAACATGATATTAACAGAGTGAACAAAAATATAAACTTTTATTGTTCTCTATTTTTTAAATACCTACTCATTTATAAGATTGAAAATAACTTACATTTAGTGTATTTCAAGCAACAAGACATCGTAAAACATATGATGATTTATATATGATACTTAAAGTTTATTTTCTAAAATATTTATTTATTTAATAAATTATAAATAATTTAATTAATTATTATAAAGATATGATTTTTAAATAAAATTTTTCATATGTCAAGAGATATAACTCTTGATAAGTCTTAATGCGACTTATCAATTAAAGTTTATAAATAAGAGTTTCAACCTCTAAACCCTTCAAAATAATAAAAGTAACAAAAGTATCATATATAATAGGGTATAACGTATTTGTGTTATTTTTATAAGTGAAACTAAGAGTTAAGAAAAAAAATATACCTCATTAAATTTTTACATAAATTTTTTTTCAAGTTTTGAATATAATAAAATATTTTTTTTTAAATTATGTAATAATTATAAAATTCATAATTATAATTTTATATCTAATTATTCATCTATAAATATGATTATGTCTTACGGGCATTTCTTCTCCTCGAAAAAAGAAAAATAGTGGTGCAGTATAAAATGCCTCAAAAAGAAATTGATTTCATTTTCTTGTACAAAAATTTTAGTTTAATACGAGAAATAAATGTGAATATAAACATAAATTTACAAATATATAATCTAAATAATTACCTTTTATAAGTTTATCCATTCTCTGAAACAAGAAAAATTTAACTTTGTCTCGTAAGTCTTCGAGATTGCAAGAATCTCCAGGTTGATCTTTATTCTATGAGTAAATCAATGCTAGGACCGCTTCCTGATTTCTACTGCACGATGATGATCTGATCAGAATCATTAAAAGAAGAATTCTGATCAAATTTGCAATCATGCAGGAGCTCAGCAATAATGAAAGCTTTGTTTTTTTTTTTTTTTTGTTGTGGGGGGGGGGGGGGGGGCGTTGTTTTTTTTTTTTTTTTTTTTTTTTTTGGTGGGGGGGGGGGGGGGGGGAGCTTAGTTTCTAAGCTTCCTGTTGTTTCTATTGAAAATTGATAACGCTTTGATGAACCGTCCCTTTTTTTCCTGAGTTTTGCTAACATGTATAAGTTCCGTAGCCTCATTAATGACATTGTTTGCCTTCATTATCTATTCCTGCTCATATTATACTGTTATATAGCGTATCATATGACATCTAACGGTATAAGCAATTGTCAACATATCTGTTCGGCAGGGTTATTTTTAATAAACACTCTTCTATTTTCTTTTCCTCTTTTCTCCCTCTCTCCGCTTTCTGTTTGCTCATGGCCCAAAAGAATCCATTGTAATTCCTGTTTGGGGCTGCTAAAGATGGCTATTGTTCTCTTAAAGGAAGCTCCACGTTCTCTGTTGCCAGGATGATGTATATATTGTTGAAGGATGTTTCAGTTTGGAACACTTTGGAAGAGTAGATACGAGTGCATTCAAGACTCGTAAAGGGGTCCTGTCATTTAATTTTAGCTCACTGGCTAAATCATGGGGTAAAATTGCTTTCATGAAGTATACGCAATCAATGCCAGTTTTGGGATTTTCCAAGGTCAGGTCAGACTTTTCGACTTGGCTCTGTCACTAATACCGACAGGAAAGGCATTCTCCCAGCTTGGTGTGGTTTTCAGACATTTATACGTAGATCCTCACACGCCTTCCATGAAACTGAGGTTTCATCGTTGTCCGACAAAGAGGTCACAGAATTTCATCGGGCAAAAGAATGATCAATCAAACTCCAAGGGATTTTAAAGAGTTATATTGATTGCCTTTGGATATTTAGAGAAAACGAGGGGGAATAACCAACATATGTTTTTTTTTTTTTCTTTTCCCTTTGTTTACTTCATTCTGTTGTTTAACTAATGATTTGTTTTTAAGTCAAATGGTCGAGGAAGGAATTACGTGAAGTTGCAAGAGTGAAGTTGAGGGTAATAGTCTCAAGTTGAAAAGAGAGGCGACAAAGCAACGTATAAACGACAAAGACTCATAAATTGCATCAGTAGAAGAATAAGGCTAGTCAGCTAATACGTTAAAAGGAAGATGGCCGGATTGATATGGCTGCAGTATTTTGTCCAACAGGATTGGCTGCAAGTGGATCGAAAAGCCGAAGCTTTCTTCCTAATTCTAGTGAAAAAGGATAAGGCCTAGGTGGCCCCCGATTGGCAAGTCGGATCCGGCCTCCAACCCTTGATTTTCTTTTGGGATAAATATATACTCATAACTGAATTAAATTTTATTGTTAAAACAAAAAATTATATGACTAATAATTTATAATTTATGATCTAATTAATTATTTTATTGTAATAATATATTCATTACAACAATGACCCGCAATAAGCACTAAGTAATGGCAATAAGACAGCAAAAAGAAATACTGGTAACAAGGAAACCAAATGACCGCTTATAAAGGGAACACAATTCAACTGTATGCAGCAGCCCATGTTGAATTAGAAGATTGCTCTACTGCTACTATAGTATGTTGCAACATGTTCCCTTACCGCTGCTGCCGGGAGTGTTGCCTGGCTTCAGAAAGATCAGTCATAAAAGAGAAAAATAAACTTATTATTTTCTTCTCTGTGCAGTCCTAAAATTCTCCCCAAAATGAGTTGTTCTGTGACCAAAAGAAAAGATATTTGTGTTTTTTTCAATGTAAACCTAAATTCGTTCATTATAATTGGATAAAAAGTTCAATCCAACAATTTATTGATCTCACTGCGATTTAGTCTTTGTAGAACATCATTTTTTTTTTCTTTTTATTGTATGAGAAATTTCTTACAATTTGATGCACAAACGACCAAAAGTTTAATTATTGATTTTTATTTTTTTATTTTTTTGGTAAAAAAAAGTTGTAAGACTTGTCATCTCATTTTGGGCAATCCCTCGTCTTATTGATTTCTCAGTTGATTAAGTCTTTCGATTTCTTTTTTTTTTTTATCCTGCTAATCAAAAGGTCTGTGCAATGAAAGCTAATTGCAATAAAAAAAAATATATAGCCAAAGTGAGAACAAGAGCATAGAAAAACAAAATCAGAAACAAAGGAACGCTGTTGATAAGCACTTAAATCTTCCACCTTCACGTTCTTTATATTTTAATCATGAAAAAACAAATATATATATATAATTTATGAAAATAAACAAAATTAAACTTATTATGCAATTTGCAACGATGTACCTGCGGCTTTGTACCTGGGTTAATTACTCCGTGGCGGTTTTTGCCAGAGGATTTACGTACATGCCCATCAAAAGGTTCCTCGATAACTTCGGTGTGGCTGCTGACAGGGATGCGCTTAGATTCCCGATCTGGTACCTTTTTCCCACTGCCCGAAGAGCCAGAGTTCCTTAAATTTCCCTTACTTTGGTCGCTGCGGTCATCCATGATTATTATTCACTTGTTTTGGTGAATTCAGAACGAGATGGGGGCTAAGAGAGAATCAATTTCAATAAATGAAGGAAAGAAAGCTTCACTGCACAATTTAATAAGGACGACTGGCAGCATGATTAACAGAGGCGGTAGTTACACATGGTACACTACCAGTAAAAAAAGTAAAGAATTAGGAGGACTATTTTTAGTCAATTAATAAAAGAAAAGACAGTGATAGTGATGTTCAAGTGCACAAAACAACTTCTTACACGTGCACAAAGAGACAAAAATTTTCATTATCTTTTCAATTTTTTGGTTCAAACTTCTCGTTTTCCCAATTTTCCAGCTAAAAAGAAACAATTTCAATAAATGAAGTGAAAAAAGCTTAATAGGGACGAACTAACAGTCAACGGTTTAGAGGTGGTAATTACAAGGCATTTTTTACGGGTCACTGACTGACACCCTTGTTAGTTTTATTTTTAATTGCTGATCACACGCTGTATAGCTAATATATATATATGGTGACTTTGACAATTTACGAAAGATGCAGCAACTTTGGCTTTTCACTTCGTTCCTTCCGATTCATTTAAATGATTCGACTCCGAAATACTTTTTTTTTTTTTTTTTTGGGGAATTTGATAAGAAATATTTACCCATTCGTTAAATATTTTATAATTTATCCACTCGTTGATGCACCTAAGTGAGAGAACCACAGAGTCTTCAAGAGAAGCTAGGGAACCCTCTATTGATGAACTAATGGGTAATAAAAATTCCGAGATTGAATATTTGAACTTGATTAATTCTGTCTTCCGTCAACTTAATTTAGTAATTCTTAGGCAGCAACTTGTCTGGTTCAAATGGAACTATTTGCTCATAGCATTATTAGTACGAAAGACAAGATCTTTAAAAACTTTAAAAAACACTATCAAATAGTTGAGTTGGTTGGTTTGAATTTTTGTGATTTAGATAATCAGTGGAACTGACCACTTAAAAAAAAAAAACTAAAGAGAAATGAAAAAGTGATCTAATAAAATTAGATAACTTTTTCATTTCTCTAATATATCAAAAATTAATTTAAAAAATATTAATTGAATAATTATAAAAGGGTGAATAAAGACATAAAATTTTACTGTTTTTGATCTTGGAACGACCTAATTATTTGATAAGACTAAAAATAACTCGTATTCAGTGTATTTTAAAAGTGATATTGAGTTTATAAGGCAATAACTTCAGGTGGTGGAGTAGCTCACGCCGTGATCCGGTTCCATGGCGTGTTAACCTCTGCTACGGTGCTTTTGCCGAGGCCCTTAGGCACGCTAGGTCTGGAGTCATGGGGCAACGGAGCTGCCTGGCTTGAAATGACGTGTTTACAGGCTTGTCAGGCCCAATACATTTAAT
The DNA here is from genome assembly GCA_021464305.1 of Kandelia obovata. NCBI lineage: Eukaryota > Viridiplantae > Streptophyta > Magnoliopsida > Malpighiales > Rhizophoraceae > Kandelia > Kandelia obovata. The sequence continues at coordinate 2,722,887 of CM038472.1, forward strand.
TGATAATTTTCTGACTGACATGACGTGTAATTTTTGACCAATTTAAAACGGTTGATTGTCGAAATGTCACTTTCCTTGTTTCATCCCTTACGTTTGTTTTATATATTTTTTTATTTGATCCAAAGCTTTCAATTTATTATCTAGAAGGATCTAACTTTTAAAAAAAATAAAACAAAAAACCATTACAAATATATTAACTGTTATGTTTGTTAATTGAGGTCCAAGATGATCTGTTGCTGTTGCAGTCATTATTCAAATTTCTCTATAAAATGATTAATTATTTGAATAATATTAAATTTGAGTGAATATTTTTATTTTTAAATTAAATATTAATAAATTTTAATTTTAATTATTGTACAATTAAACAATTAAATTTATTTTTAATAATTTTTTTTTTTGGGTACAATTAGGATTTGGACCTTTTAAAATATCTGACTTAAAGTTTGATATCATTTTGTAAGCCTTCTTGATTTGGCATCAAAGTTTATGTCTCATAGTTTTCCATGTTGAAGAATGGAAGTTGAATCTCAAGTAAAAAGCTATACTGAATATATATGATATCACCTTCAATTTGAGAATAACATCTAAAAAGTCTTCTGTTGTAATTTTGGGAGCCAGGTTGCGAAAGGGCATAATGGCTAAGTTGGCTTTTGTGAGGTTGCTAATCTAAAATGGAAATTCGGGTGGCCTTTAAATTTCATGGGACCAGCAATTATTATTATCATCATTTATTATTTATTTATAGCAGACTATCAATTTATTAATTTTACTGTGATTTAGTCATATATATATATATATATATATATATATATACATCTGTTGAAGCATGTGCCTTTATGCATCGTGTCAGCCGACGGAACCTACCAAAGCTTGTGAGTGCCAGCTCATAAGAATAATGAATGTGCCTTTATGCATCTTTGACTCGTGGCCAACGTGTGTGATACATGAAAATTATCTGAAGTATGGTGTCAGCCCACGGAACCTACCAAGCTTGTGATTGCCAGCTCATAAGAATAATGACTATTTTTTAAGCATGTTTTTGCACTGCTCAAAAACTGCACACGTTATAACCACTTGTTTCCTTTTTCCCCCGGCAATTGAACAATTGATGGTTATTACGGCTTTGACAAGAGATTAGCAGAGAATCCATAGTAAGAAATAGGAGATACTGTCCAATATAATATCGTAAGAAATAGAATAATCTAATTGATACTTAAGTTTATTTTTTATCAAATATTCATTTATTTAGTAAAATTATAAATAATTTAATAATTATTTTAAATATTTAAATTTAATTAGTTACTACAAAAAAATGATTCTTAAATAAAAATTTTCACTCGTTAAGAGATATAACATTTGATAGACCTTAACGGAGGCATATCATGATAGGAGTCTCGTTTTCTGTATCCCTCAAAAAAATAAAATTAACAGAAATTATAGCAAATAAAACATAAAAAAGCGTTTGTGTTATTTTTATTATTGAGAAAAAAAAAAGGTGAAGAAAGGAAAAATATACTCTATTAACTGTTTATATATAAAAAAATTAAAATTTATTTTATTTTAATTATTTAAAAATTATGATTAACATTTTATATTTAATTGTTCATCTATCTATAAATATGATTATGTTATTATTTGTTTAAAAAAAAGTAAAAAGTAAAATAGTAGTGCCGTATAAAGTTGTTGAGGAAATGCATTAACTTCCATGAAACTAGCAAATAGGTCAAACAAATAAGCAGCCAATGAAATTGGACGTGACTTCCATGCACTGCAGTGAACGATCACTGCATATTATTATAAAAAATTATATAACTATATATACATAAAATAAATAAGAATAAATTAAAAATATTAACTAAATTATATCATAAAAAAGTATATTAATAATAAAAATAATCAATAGTATCTTATAAGATATTTTTAAAGATTTTAACAACATAAATAATTATGTATTATTAATTTTTAAGTAGTTATTATTTTTATTTTTTAAAATATAATATATATAATTTTACATTATATAAATTTATTTAATTATTTTTACTTCAAATGATCCCTACTTATTTTTCTTTTTAAATCTTTAGTCATCTTTCACTTTAACTTAATTTAACTCAGATTTTACATAAATTAAATTTAAAATTTCCTATAAATAGACCATACTTGGAGCACATATCGTCACAACCACACATAGAGCAGCCAATTCATTTTCCAATCACCTTAGCTTATTCTCCCCAGAGCAACGTTTTCGCCATTTGGTCCCATAGAACATTATGTTCAAAATGGCACCACAGCCAACCCCCTTAGTGTTCAAGGTAAATAGGCGAGAAACAGAACTAATCGCCCCTGCCAAGCCCACCCCACGTGAGTTCAAGCCCTTGTCGGACATTGATGACCAGCAGAGTCTCCGCTTCCAAATTCCGATCATACAATTTTACCGTTATGACCCTTCCACGCAAGGGAAGGACCCCGCAAATGTCATAAGGGAAGCACTTGCTAAAACACTGGTGTTTTACTATCCCTTTGCGGGCAGACTCAGGGAATGGCCTAACCGGAAGCTTGTCGTGGAGTGTACCGGTGAAGGTATCCTGTTCATCGAGGCCGATGCCGATGTTACCTTGGAACAGTTCGGTGATGAACTTCAACCTCCATTCTCTTGCTTGGAGGAGGTCCTTTTTGATGTTCCTGGCTCTAGTGGAGTGCTAAACTGCCCTTTGCTGCATATCCAGGTAGTTTCATATCCTCGTTGACTCTATCTGTACTGACAAACGGCATAGTTAAGATTTCATTTTCTTGTGATTTTCATTTATAGTTAATCATCATAGTGCATGCCTACAAGATAGATGTTTACGACAATGAATCATAGGCGTTAGACACAGCCTTCTATTTTTGTTTATATAATATTTAGATTTGGCAAGCAATTAAATTATAGTTTATCAAATAAATGCGTCAATATACAAAACAATATTAATTATCATAATTTGTTTTTGGCTCATCGAACCGTTTCAATTCCTAATTTAAATTGATAATATGTGCAAGTACTGAAGAAATTTCCTCTTGTTTATAATTGAATTATATATAAACATAAATTCATTTTGAATTTGCAATTATATTGATCACATCGTATACGAGATGAGGTTTCTATTTGCCAGTTTCTTGTTTGGGATTAACGAGAATTAAGAAAACTAAAAAAAAAAAAAGAAAAAAAGAAAAAGACATTTTAGAAAAAGATCCAAAGAAGAATAAGGAAGGATAAAAGGAGATGTTTCTAATTATAAACGGACAAGAACAGAATCCTTCTGGTGTGTTCTTCTAATAAAGTATTAGGGACACCTGAAATGATCTTGTGGCCAGAAGAACCGAGTTGGTACATAATTGCTGTTTTACGATATATACATATTGAGTGGTTCATATATTAGTAAAAAGGACACATGCTCACAAGTTGTAATAAAAGTCTTAATCTGTACCGATGATCTAGGGGAAAACAAACAATTTATTTATCTCGAAACTTTTTGCCCAAACTCATTTAGATACTCTCCTATACTCTTAATGAAAGTTTACCATAAATTAAGATAATTTTACGGGATACCTTTGATATACTAACTGCATGCAGTTGGTAGTGTCGCACCATTGCCCTCCAGCCAGACCCCAATGAAGAGATGGGCATGATATGCGTCGTCGGTGCACGCAACAGGCTTGATCCTCCGTTGCCAACTGGGTACTACGGTAATGCCTTTGGGTTCCCAGCCGCGGTGGCAACCGCCGACAACCTCTCTCAAAACCCATTGGGGTATGCATTGGAATTGGTTAGGAAGGCCAAGGCAGTCATGACCAAAGAGTACATGCAATCTGTGGCTGACCTTATGGCAATCAAGGATAGGCCTCACTTCACGGTGGTGAGGTCCTACCTAGTGTCGGACGTGAGACGTGCTGGATTCGAAGAGGTGGATTTTGGATGGGGTAAGCCTGTCTATGGTGGACCTGCCAAAGCTAGAGCTGGGGCCATCCCCGGAGGGACAAGCTTTTATGTTCCATACAAGAATCGGAAGAGAGAACAAGGGATTGTGCTGCTGATTTGCTTGCCTGCTGATGCCATGGAGCGATTTGTCCAGGAATTGGAAAAAATGTTGAAGAAGCAACCAACAATTGTTGCGTCTGCCTTATAATTAAGCTTTGATACATGAATAAGAGTTTATTACAGTCCAATAATAATAATATTATTATTAATAAGTTATGATAAGAATTTTATATAGACGATGTAAAACCTTGTTTTATGTGTAAAGGTGGTGTCTGATAAAGACATTTAGTTGAATTTATTTTGTATTGATATGTTTAATTATCAGCATTTTATATTAATAACAATGAATTCTATTAATAATTAAAATTAAATCTATTTAAAAATCATGTACTATATGCTTCTGTCTAACAATCAATTAATCTTTATTTACTATCATCTCTTAAAAGGAATTTCACGTCAATTTAAGGTTAAAACTGACAATTTTAGATATTAATGACGTGCTACTTATGAATGTCTTTGTAAGTAATTATTCAGTCATTATCTTATTTTGATTGCAGTAAGATATGTTGAGAGGTAATCATCTGCGTATAAATATCTTGAGATGCCACCAATCAAATTTGGATTAATGATATGATTTGCTTCATTCTGTGGTCTAACTAATGATAGGATGTTTTTTTTTTTTTTTTAAGTCAAATGGTCGAGAAAGAATTTCTTAAAGTTGAAAGAGTGAAATGGAGGCTAATTGTCTCAACTTGAAAATAATAATAATAATAAATAAATAAATAAATATTATAATCTTAATGTCTTAGATTTTTTAATATAGATATAGTATCAAATGGCTATAAAATGTTGTTTTGTCGGTATTCTCCATTATTCTTCTCCGGTCTTGAGCTCTCAGATAATTAGCTCTGAGATAATTAGCAGCGCATAAATCCATTCTAAATGGATCACAAATGAGAGAATTAGCAGCGCATATGAGATTTTCTTTCGTTACACACTTTTGCTTCATCTATGCTCTCCATATTAAGCTAAATTTTTTGGAGGATTTATTGACGGGCTAAAGAAATTAGAAAGTCTTACCTTACCTTGAAAAGACTCATAATTCAGTATATTAAAAATTTGAGAAAAAAGTGATGCCAACACTTCTAAAATTTGTATTTTTTTTGGCACTAATTTTTTTTATATATAAATATATACTCATAATTAAAACGAATTTCATTTTGAAAATAAAAAAATTTTACACAATTAAAAATTTATAATCTAATTAATTTTTTAATTATATTAATATATTCGTTACCACAGCAACTTGTAATAACCATTGGTCATAGCAATAAGGCAGCAAAACGCAATAATGGTTGCAAGTAAAGCAAAGGACCCCTGATAAAGGTGACGCGAGCCAACCGTATGCAGCAGGCCAAGCATCAGAAGAATTTTCTACTAGTTCTACATTATGTTGCAACGGGTACAGCATGTTGCCTCAACGCCGTTACCGGGAGTTGTGCCTGGATTCTGAAAGATCATTCAGAAAAGAGAAAATTAAACTTATTATTTTCTTTTTTTTTTTGTGTAGTCTGAAAATTCTGCCAAAATTCTCCCCGATATGAATTGTTCCATGACCAAAAGAAAGATCATTAATCCAAATTTGATTGGTGGCTTCTCAAGATTTTTTTTTTTTTTAATCTGAGTAAGCCTAACTTTTAAATATATATATTTCAGTTGAGAAAAAAGTGCAAATCAATAATTCATTAATTTTGCTGTAATTTAATTTTTGTAGAATTTTTTTTTATTGTGCACGAAATTTCTTACAATGTCATACATAAACGGCCAAAATTTTAATTATTAGTTTTTTTTTTCTGGGTGTTAAAATAAGCTTGAAGACTTGTCACCCAATTTTGGTCTATCCCTCATTTTATTGATTTCTTAGTGATTTAGTCTTTCGATTTCATTTTTGGTTTGCACAAATTAAAGGCATTACTTCATAAATTCCAGGCTCAAAGATATGATGAGCATAATGTTTTCCTTCGCGCCAATCAAAAAGGTTTGTCCAATGAAAACAAAGTGCAGTTAAAAAAAAAAAACAAGTCGTAGAGAGAAGAGAGCATAGAAAATCAAAACGAGAAACAGAGAATGCTATCGATAAGAATTTAATTCTCTATCTTCAAGGTTTCCCATTGTCATAATAAAAATGAGATATGGGGCATTTATCAGAACAAAGAAAATTAATTTCATCTTATAATTTACCATTTAATAAGCCTGCGAGTGATCCAAAAGAAACGATGCTGATAAGTAAACGATGTACCTTTGGATCTGGCTTTGAGTTCATGACTACACCATAGTGGTTTGTGCGACTGGAGCTGGTGCAACGAATAGCCTCTGGGCAGCTATTAACTCCGTCGGCGTTTCCCACATAGGATTTGCCAGCAACCACGTGCCTGCTGGCTGCAGGACCAGAGTTCCCTAAATTTCCCTCTTTTTGGTCGTCGCCGTCATCCATGATTGTTAACTTGTTTTCGTGAATTCGGCAACAGGTACTGATAAAGAGAGAATCAATTTCAATAACTGAAATGAAGAAAGCTTTCAGCGTACAATTTATTATGAGGGTGCACAGCTCAACGAGGACGACTGATCTTCAAGTGGTGGTGTTTACGAGGCATTTTGACGCGTCCCATACCGACAGCCCTTGGGGTTTTATTCTTTATTTCCCATCACACTCATTACAGCTAACGTATTAGATGGTAACTTTTGACAGTTGGCGAAAGATGGGGGCAACTTTGACTTTTGACGTCGTTCCTTCCTATTCATTGAATGATGTACGCCTCAGAAATACATCAACTCTTTGTAATTGTTTGGGAATTTGATAAGAAATATTTACCCACTCGTTATATATTTTATAATTTATCTACTAAAACCAGAAGGTCTTCAAGAGAAGCTAAGTAACCCCTCTATCGGTGAACTGATAAGTAAAAACAATTCCAAGATAGATTTTTTGAACTTGATTAATTCTGACGTCTTTCAACATAATTATTAATTCTTGAGCAACTTGGCTAGTTCAAATGGTACGCTTTGCACACGATACTTCTAATAGGAAAATAAAGAATTACGAGAGTTACTTTTTGACAACTAAATTTTGGAATTAGGAGGGAAATAATAGATGAGTGATCTGATATTTGTATTTTAAAAGTTGATTTAAAGAATATTAATTGAGTAATTATGGTAGGGTGAATAAAGACATAAAATTTTACCATTCTCCAGCTTTGAAAAACCTACTTATTTATAAGATTGAAAAGAAGTCACATTTAATGTATTTTGACGGTGATATTGAGTTGATATGCCAATCATTTCCGGTGGTTGATATGCAGACAAGGGAGGTCTGCATACATGGGGCCATGGAGGTGTGTAGCTTGAAGTTGACGTATTTGTCAACTTGTCAGGCCTAGTCCATATCAGTAAGTTTAATAGGAAATTTTCTGAGTGACATGATGTGTAATTTTTAACCAATACAAAACGGTTCGATTGTTAAAATGTAAGTAGAATCATAACAAATAAATGCCACTCCACTGTGATATAGAGGTGACAAGTTTAAATAGTAAAAATATATTCTTTACAAATTACAGCGTTAAATTGTATGTGTATATTTTAACCTCTTCCACAGACTCCGCGCTTCTTTCAAAAATTCTGTGCAATTGAAAACCTGGAAATGTTTGGCACTCAAGAATGCACGAAAACTAGTAGGATCGGAAGAAAACAAAGCGTATCTAGTTCAAATATAAAATGGCGAAAATGGACGTACCTTTGGACCTTGCTCGGTGCTGTTGATAACTCTGGCGGCATCATCGATGGCTGAAGAGGTCAATCTCCTCTTGCCTCTGTAATATTCGGGGGAAAGGGTGTCCCTTCCTTTCCTCCTTTCTGGGTGGCTGCTGCTGCTTGTTATTATTTAAATATTTTTAAAATAAAAATTAAACATATATTTCTAATAATTATAAAATATATCATTTTATAAAAATACATAATAAAAATATATCGTATTTATTATATCTAAAAGTCATATCTTTAATCAAATTATTTTTGAATCATTGTATATATGTATATTGGTCTTTTTAGATCAAAAATGAAATAATGTTATTTTTAAATAGAATAAGTTTGTATAATATATAAATTTTAGTAGTTTAAATTATAATTAAATATATTTTATTTTATTTTGTAAAAAAAAAAAAATTTATTATGACCTAATTATATTATCTTAAGATTACTGATTATTTGACCGAAAATAGGATGGAATGCTGAAGTAAAGAAGACAGTTAAACGGCATGTTGTAGATTACCTTGGCAGAAAGGCAAAATAAAAATTAAAATTAAGGAATTAAGTAATCCTTATCCCTGTAAGACAACCAAAAAATTTCCGAGCAGAATGACTTTAGGGATTGTAAAAAGATAATTTTACTGAATATGAACCGATAGATATAATAAAGAAAGGTGATTTTCATGTTAAGATACGAAACGAATGTAAAAAATGATGTTTTAGAAAGAGAGATAAATAATCAAAGGGTGTTTAAGGAAAAGTAGTTTCTTTTTATGTTTATTAAAACAAAAACAGTTTCTCTCACTTTAAATGAAGTGGCATGCGTCATCCAATGGAAAAACCACAAAGACGTCGAAGTCTGCTACAAGATAATAAATGGATAGTGGTCAAGGAATTACTGATTTCGATTAATAAGAAGGGACTTTCATGTTTCTCATGGTTAAGGATTTGTTAATTCCTTCCTGGACCAATCTCTCGTGTACACGAAAAAAACAATGAGTGCCTGAAAATATATGGACGTTCCTTTATACGTCCTTGACTTTTCATGCATAAGACCCAACAGGGAAAAGCTGCCTTTGTAAGGAAAATTGGACGGATGCACTTTACATGAGCGCTGTCCAAGGAAGTGTGGGGCACAAAATGGAAGTTGCAAGGCAGTTATGTAACACAACGTTGTATGGCTGAGCCTTTCAAAGGAATTTACAATTCCTAATTGCAAGGCTCACGGAATCTTTTGATTCTTTGTGGAATAGGGGGAAAAAATAATTAAAGAAAAACAAAGTGAGGCAACGCTTCTTTCCAAACCCAAGACCAACTGATTAACCATTAAGCCCGTAACCACTTAGTGTATAATTGTTAGAAGTGTCGTTTTAATACACGTGACTTTGAAGTCCATTACATTAAACAATAAAATAAAATAAAGAGTTACATTCGATGGATTTTGAGTCAATACTTTAGATTAGAAGGGAAAAGGGGCAATCACATGTCGATTTAATTAAAGCCATTATTACTATATAGATGTACCTATATACCTTGTGGCATTTATTTTAATCCAACTACCAATTAGTCTTTATTTAAGTTTGTCTCCTTATTATCTCATATAAGGAATTTCATATTAATTTAAAGTCTAAACTAACCATTTTAGATATTAGTCTTTTGTGAGTGATTATTTAAACTGTGTCTTCTTTTGATTGCCTTAGGATATGTAGAACACCAGAAGAAATCATCTACATATATCTTTTTTCGGTTACTTGCTTTATTTCATGGTCTAACTAATTATATGATTCTTTTATTTGTTTTATGTCTAATGGTTGAGTAAAGAATTTCTTAAAGTTATGAGAGTGAAACTGAGGCTAATAGGCTCAAGTTGAAAGAAATTAGAGAGAGAGAAAATAAAAACAACATATAAGTGACAAAATTTAATAAATCTAATGTCTCAAACTTTTAAAAAAGATATAGTATCAAATGGCCATAAAATATTGTTTTGTTGGTATTCTCTGTGACTCTTTTTCTGTCTTGAGCTCTAAGATAATTAACAGCGCATATCACTTTTTAACCTTCTTAACTGGATCACAAATGACACTTTGTTTTGTTACAAACTCTGCTCACTTACTTCGATCTATACTAACAATATTAAGCTAACATTTTCTTTTTTTTTTGGGAAAATCCAGTGATGAATTAAAGAAATTAGAAAGACTTAGGTAAAAAAGACTAATAACCCAATAATTTAAAATTTTGAGTGAAGAAGTGATGTCAAAAGTCATAAATAAATAAATAAATAATATATATTAAAGAAAATAAAATGTTAACTTCGAAGCTATATCTAGTTGATGTAAAACAAGAAATTAGAATTGCACATTATCAATTCTATAATGATCAATTCATGTGAATTATTATTTAATCAAATTGAATGATCAAAATTATAAGTAAATTATTGGATTTTTTTTTTTGATGAATGTAAGCTCATAATTAAATTGTGTTTCATTTTCCAGATAATGAGTATAGGTTTTCTTTTTTTGCTTTGTGCAATGAAAATAAAGTGCAGTAAAAAATTATAGTCAAAGCTAGAAGAAGAGCGTAGAGATACAAAACAAGAATTAAAGGAAAGTTGTTGATAAGAACTTGATTTTCTGTTTTTAAGAGTTTAGATTCAAATTAAGATATGAAATTTATAAAAATTAAAAAAAAAATCTTATCTTATTATGTTATTGGTGAAAATGTACCTAATAATTATTACTACGATGAGATATAATGGTTTTGGTTTGTGTAATAATTATTACTACAATGATTGGTGGTAATAATAATTACATTCACTTGTCACTAATTGCTATTTGGTAAAGATATCTGGATGAGGTGGGGAACCAAGAGCGGATGGGAGGTCTAGCTTTTCGGTTGAGTTACCTTTTTTTTTTTTTTTTTTGTTCATTTTCTTTTAAGATATATATAATTAAAATAAAATATACAAATATGTAGCAAAAATTGTACATACAGTTATCAAATAATTTCCTGTCAACATAAAAAAAAAAAAAGATAAAAAGAAGGACACTCGGGAGACAAGGACGAAATGACATACTTTGTTTCCATTTATTATTTCAAAAGTCTGTAATAACCAAAGCTTTTGATGATTAGCTATACAGCTTTTAGCTTTGTTTAATCTTCACCTGGATTAATTGGATCAGGAGTACAACGCAACTTCGCTGTTGTTCCTGGGTCATGAATCATCTTCTTTACCCCTTCTTCTAAATCTAGTTTAGCCCATCCATTGTTTATTTTGGTAAAAAAAAAGAAAAAAAAAAGAGGTTGATAAGAGAAATAAATATATAAATAATTGTAAATTTATAAATATATAATTATAAAAATTAATATTTATGATTGTATGATAAAATTTGTATTTAATTCGTTTTTTTTGTTTGTTTTTATCTCTGCAATAGAATATTTTATTTTATATAATCAAACGAATGGTTATAAATGGTTATAAGTAGTTTTCAAGAGTTAATTCCACGGGTGTGACGTATTCTTGCCCACGAAATGCATTAACCACACATTACTTGCGGAGCCCAAAGCGAGGCCCCACCCTGTGAAGTCAATAGTCGCTTCCATCGGACCAAAGCAGCCACGAAAGTCACGTGCTATTTCACAACAATCATCAGCAATCAAACAAATAGCCATTGGGCTGAGCTTGCGGTCAAGAAATAACTTTAAAATTTAATATTTTTAAATATAATTTAAAGTATAAATTATATATTAAAATTTAATTTTTTTTAAAAAAATAAACTGATTTTATTATAAGACTTTATGCTTGTAACTTTTATAACTTTATATTATAAAAATTTATTTAATTATTTTAATTGAATGTTTTTCTTATTCTTAATATTTAATTTTAAATTTATTTCTCTCACATTTAAAATAAAATAAATTAAAAATTTTCTATAAATAGACTTTATTTGGAGCGCATATCGCCACAGCTACACATAGAGAAGCCAATTCATTTCCCTCTCGCATTGCCTCATTCTTCCCAGAGCAACGTTTTGGCCATTTGGTCCCATAGAACATTATGTTCAAAATGGCAGCACAACCAACCTCCTCAGTGTTCAAGGTAAATAGGCGAGAACCAGAACTAATCGCCCCTGCCAAGCCCACCCCACGTGAGTTCAAGCCCTTGTCGGACATCGATGACCAACAGAGTCTCCGCTTCCAAATTCCGATCATACAATTTTACCGTTATGACCCTTCCACGCAAGGGAAGGACCCCGCAAATGTCATAAGGGAAGCACTTGCTAAAACACTGGTGTTTTACTATCCCTTTGCGGGCAGACTCAGGGAATGGCCTAACCGGAAGCTTGTCGTGGAGTGTACCGGTGAAGGTATCCTGTTCATCGAGGCCGATGCCGATGTTACCTTGGAACAGTTCGGTGATGAACTTCAACCTCCATTCTCTTGCTTGGAGGAGGTCCTTTTTGATGTTCCTGGCTCTAGTGGAGTGCTAAACTGCCCTTTGCTGCTTATCCAGGTAGTTTCATATCCTCGTTAACTCTATCTGTACTGACAAACGGCATGGTTAAGATTTCATTTTCTTGCGATTTTCATTTTTCCTTAGTCATCGCACAACCTCTTATTTTTGGATAATATTTAGGTTTGGCAAGAAATTAAATTGTAGTATGTCAAATGGATGCATAAGTATACAAAATAATATGCATCACTTTAATTGTCATAATTTATTTTTAATTTATCAAAGAGTTTTAATTCTTAATTTAAATTGACAATATATATTTGTAATAAATTTTTTTTCTTCCGTTTGTAATTGAATAATATATAAACTTGAGTTTACGATGGATTTGCAATTATATTGATCAAATCATATACGAGATGGAGATGACTATTCGCGAGTTCCTTGTTTGGGATTAACGAGAATCAAGAAAATTACAAAAAGAAAAAGACAGTTTAAAAAAGATAAAAAAAAAAAAAAGAAGAAAAAGAACCAGACCAGAGTACTTCTGATGTCATCTTGTACTAAAATGTTAGGGACCCAGCAAATGATCATGTGGCACCAAGCACCTAGATGGTGTTGTACGATATATGCATGTTGAGTGGTTCATATATTAGTAAAAAAGACACGTTCTCACAAGTTGTAATAAAGGTCTTAATATCTTTTTGCATTGAAGAAATATACAACAGAATTACACAGGGTGGTACCTATTCGTTTAGTACTAATTTCGACCACTTCCAATTTTGATTGGCCCACGTGCACCTGTTGTCCCACCGCAATTCTAATTCAAAGGTTGATATTAATTGATGAAGATTTCGAGAGTAAAAAAAAAAATCAATAGGACATGTATTAAAATAGGTTTAAATACATTTAACCTCCCCATAGTTTAACTCTTTTACTTTTTACCTCCTTAGGGTTTCAATTTACATTACAAAATCCCTTTTATTTCTATTTTTGGTAATTAAAACCCTCTCTTATGATTCAATAATTTTAAACCTCTTTTTTAATTCTAATAAAATTGAAATAATTCGAATATTTTAGAATTTATTTTTTTTAACTCATCACGATCATTTTTCCTTTTTTTTTTTTGAATATTTTTTAGAATATAGAAATTTCTATTTTTTTAAGGGACAATTTTTTCAACTATAGCAATTAGAAAGATAATTATAAATAAATAAATAAAAATTAAATCTCATAGTACCAAAACTTTAATATCATTGCTTAGCTAGAGATTGCTAATAAAGTGTAACGATAATATTCTGAAAATTAATGAAAAAGTGTTTAATTTCTGAAATTTGACATAGGTGACGCGTCTCAAATGCGGAGGTTTCATCTTCGCTCTCCGTCTCAACCACACCATGAGTGATGCTCCAGGCCTAACACAGTTCATGTTCGCTGTTGCTGAAATGGCGCGTGGTGAGCATACGCCTTCGATCCTACCGGTGTGGGAAAGGCACGTCCTCAATGCGCGGGAACCACCACGCGTAACGTGCACGCACCGTGAACATGAAGAAGTGGCTGACAATAAGGGCACAGTCATTCCTGTCGACGACATGGCCCATCGCTCGTTTTCCTTCGGTCCAACTGAAGTGTCGGCCCTTCGACAACACGCTCCGGCCCATCTCCGCAATTGCTCCACCTTTGAAATACTAATTGCATGCGTTTGGAAGTGTCGCACCATTGCCCTCCAGCCAGACCCCAATGATGAGATGCGCATGATGTGCAACGTCAATGCACGCAACAGGCTTGATCCTCCGTTGCCAACTGGGTACTACGGTAATGCCTTTGCGTTCCCAGCCGCGGTGGCAACCGCCGGCAACCTCTCTCAAAACCCATTGGGCTATGCATTGCAATTGATTAGGAAGGCCAAGGCAGACATGACCAAAGAGTATATGCAATCTTTGGCTGACCTGATGGTAATCAAGGGTAGGTCCCACTTCACGGTAGTGAGGTCCTACCTAGTGTCGGACGTGACACGTGCTGGATTCCAAGAGGTGGATTTTGGGTGGGGTAAGCCCCTCTACGGTGGACCTGCCGAAGTTGGAGTTGGGGCTCTCCTTGGAGCGACAAGCTTTTATATTCCATACAAGAATCACAAGGGAGAACAAGGGATTGTGCTGCCTATTTGCTTGCCAGCTGATGCCATGGAGCGATTTGTGCTGGAGTTGGAAAAAATGTTGAAGAAGCAACCAACAATTATTGTGTCTGCCTTATAATTAAGCTATGATACATGCATAAGAGTATATTGCAGTAAAAAAAAAAAAGATAAAAATGTTATATAATGAATGTAAAATCTCGTTTTATGTGAAAAAAAAAATTCTAATAAAAATATGCATATGAATTTATTTGGTATTAATATATTTAATTTATCATTATTTTATATTAATAATGATCGATTCTATAATTGATTAAAATTAAATATATTTATACATAATATACTATTGACTTATGTCTAATTACTAATTAAAATTTATTTATTTAATATTTTTTTTTTGTTTAAGTTAAAAACTATTATCAACTAAAAACATCTGCTTACTATCTTATATAAGGAATTTGACGTTAATTTAAACTTAAAACTGACTATTTTAGATATTAATAATATGCTAATTCCAAATGTTTTTGTGAATAATTATTAGGTGTGTGACTTCTTATAATTGCCGTAGGATACGGGAGGGAATTAGCGAAATATGCTTTTTTCGGTTTACTTGCTTCATTCAGTGGTCTAATTAATGATAGGACTCTTTTATTTGTTTTAAGTCCAATGATCGAGAAAAGAATTTCTTAAAGTGAAACAATATCTTAAAAGTTTTAACAAAAATGTAATGTCAAGACTCATTATATATATATATATATATAGAGTGAAAATAAAATGTTATTTATAAAATTGCTACTAATTGATGTAAGATAAAAAAAATAGAATTACAAATTATTATAATAATCAATTCATATGAATTATTATTTAATCAAATTGAATGATCGGAATTGTGAGTAAAGTATTTTTTTTTTTTGTTAAATATATACCCATAACTAAAGTAAATTTTATTTTCAAAATAAATAATAATTTATTATCTAATCAATTCTCTTATTCTAATAATATATTCATTACAACAACAACCCACAATAACCACTGGTAATAATAGCAATAAAACAGCAAAAAAGCAATAATGGTAACAAGTAAAGCAAATGACCCCTCCCTTGTTGCATTAGTAGAATGCTCTTACTACCACCACTACATTATGTTGCAACAGGCATCGCTTGTTCCCCCATTGCTTTTACTGGTGCCTGGATTCTGAAAGATCATTCAGAAAAGAGAAAAATAAACTAATTATTATTTTCTTGCATGTGTTATCTGAATATTCCGCCAAAATTCTCCCCAAAATGAGTTATTCAATGACCAAAGAAATGATAATTAATCCAAATTTGATTTGGTGGCTTCTCAAGGTATATATTTTCTTCAACCTCAGTAAACTTAAACCTTTTCATTTGAATTGGACAAAAAATACAAACTAATATTTTATTAATTTTACTGTGATTTAGTCTTTATAAAACTTTATTTTTTTTTTCATTACGCATGAAATGTCTTCCAATTTCATATACAAACTGTCAATTTTTTAATTTATATATACAAAAGCTTTGAGACGTTTCGTTTATTGATTTCCTAGTGATTTAATTTTTAAATTTCGTTTTTGGGTTTGCCCAAAGTAAAAGCAATCACTTGATAAATTACAAACTCAAATATATATATATATATATATATATATATATAATGAATATAGTTTTTTTTTTCTCCCTACTCAAAATATTTGAGCAATGAAAACAAAAATATGGTCAAAGTGAGATAAGAGGAGCATAGAAAAACAAAACAAGAAACAAAGTAATACAGTTGATAAGAACTTAATTATTTATTTTTGAAATTTTAAATTTTAATTATAAAATATATATATATATATTTTTTGTTAGAATGAAAAAAGTTAAGGCTAATCGTGGAATTCACGACAATTTACCTTTGGATCTTGCTCTAAGTTTTCTATAACCCCGGCGGCGTTGTTGACACTGGAGCGTGTTAGTCTCGGAACCGTTGAGGCTTCGGGAGATTCGAGTGAACATAGATCGAAGGATGCTTGATCGAAGGAGCGGCGGGATCTTCTCTTAAAAACTCCGGTGGTCTTTATGGCAGTGGAGCGGCAGTATTTTTTCTTAATAACTCCGGCGGTCTTTATGGCAGTGGAGCGGCAATATTTTTTCTTAATGACTCCGGCGGTCTTTATGGCAGTGGCGCGGCAATATTTTTTCTTAATGACTCCGGCGGTCTTTATGGCAGTGGAGCGACAATATTTTTTCTTAATAACTCTGGCGGTCTTTATGGCAGTGGAGCGACAATATTTTTTCTTAATAACTCCGGCGGTCTTTCTGGCAGTGGAGCGGCAATATTTTTTCTCAATAACTCCGGCGGTCTTTATGGCAGTGGAGCGGCAATATTTTTTCTTAATAACTCCGGCGATCTTTCTGGCAGTGGAGCGCTTATATTCTGGATGAATACATTTCGAAGGAAGTGGGCTCTCAGTAACTCCGGCGGCTTTTTTTATGACAGTGGAGCGCTTATATTCCGGATCTGGCACCCTTTTCCCGCTGGCCGCAGAACTAGAGGTCCCTAAGTTTCCCTCTTTTTGGCCGTCGCCGTCATCCATGATTGCTAAGGAGAGAATCAATTTCAATAAATGAAGTGAAGAAAGCTTCAGTGAACGATTTGATGAAGGTTGCTCCACTTAATAAGGACGAAGCGCCTCCCAGTCGAGTCAATAAGCACAGACGGTTGGGCCGAAGCGCCTCCCAGTCGAGTCAATAAGCACAGACGGTTGGGCCGAAGCAGCCGAGAAAGTCCCTTACAATTTCACAAATACCCTTGAGGCATCAAACAACTAGCTGTCTGTTGAGCTTGGCGTCATGTCATGTGTGAAGAAATAATTTAAAAAAATAAAATTTTGAATAAAATTGAATATATAAATTATATATTAAATTTTAACAATTTGTTTTTTTAAGAATAATGTGATTTTACCATAAGACCTCGCGCTTATAACTTTCATCCTATGATAAAAATAAAATAAAAAAATTGAAAAAAAATTTAATATCTATGTATATTATTCCTGACACATTAAAGATTTTTAATTTATAATTTAAACTGACAATATATATGCATAATAGAAAAAAATATTTATAATTAAATTATATAAAAAAGTTGAGTTTTGTAATTATATTGTTCACATCATATCATATATGAGAGATGAAGTTTCCTATTTAACAATTTCTTGTCTGGGACTCTCCGTCTCAACCACACCATGAGTGACGCTCCAGGCCTAACCCAGTTCATGTTCGCCGTTGCTGAAATGGCGCGTGGTGAGCATACACCTTCGATCCGACCGGTATGGTAAAGGAGCGTGGAAGCAACCACTGCTCGCGACACGCGTACATTGTGAATATGAAGAAGTGGCTGACACTGAAGGCAAAATCATTCGGCTAGACGACATGGCCCATCGCTCTTTTTTCTTCGGCCCAACTGAAGAATCGGCCCTTCGATGACAGCCCTCCAGCCCATCTCCGCAATGGCTTAATCACTTTAAAACTTAACACAAGTCAACCATATGCCCTGGCCTGTGTTTCATGGGCAGAATGCAATTACTACAGTATGTTGCGACCGTCACTGGGAGTTCCATCAGCCCTTGGGCTAGGAGTTTCAACGGCCCTTTTACTGGGAGTTGTGCCATCACCTTTACTTTGAATCTGAAAGACCACTCAGAAGAGTGAAAAGTAATTTTATTATTTTCTTCCTTTTGTTAGTCTAACAATTCGAGCCATAGAGAAAACCGTATCAAATTCGATAATTCATCCTAAATGGGTTGGTCTATGACCAAAAGGATGATATTAACATGATTTAGGCCGAAAATTCTTTACCTATTCCAATTTGGTGGTTTCTCATATATATATTTTCAATCTAAGTAAGCTTAGACCTTTTCATTTCAATTAAGTACCAAGTACAGGCCATCAGTTTACTGATTTTATTGTGATTTAGTCGTTAGAATTGCATTTGATTTCACTGGGAAACTATTAAATCTTTTCGTAAATCAAACGGGACGCAAATATGAATATTAGGATAACAATACCCAAAAAGAAGCCAAAATCCATGTAAACCCACGTTGCAATATCATATTTCCGTGGTGAAACTCAATCATCGTACCTTGTAGCTAGAGTCGTGTTGAAAAATTAAGAATTTAAAATAAAATAAATATGAAAATAGAAAGATAAGAAAATAAATCTTCAATCATTGTTTCAAAAAAAAAAAATCATTTTCTAAATAAATAAAAAAATAATATATTTTATATTATTTAAATGATTAAGTTCTAAGACATTGTAAATATATAGAAAACATAAAAATTTAATTTTATTTTTAGTAATTTTATTTATTAATATAAAAAATAATAAAAATATTAAATTACATAAATTAAAAAAAAAACTTATATCATTCTATTGTTTTTAAAATAGGTTGTCCTCAACAATAAATTTTAAATTTTAATTTTTTTAATTTATAAAAAAATGATAAAAATTTTATATTACTTTTTTAAGAGAAAAATTAGGTCAATAAATAAAAATTTAAATGATAGCTTAATGATAGATTAGTATAGGATGATTTGTGACTAAGCGTTAATCTCTTGTATAAGAGTAATGCTAAGTAACTAGTTTTGTGCAACCGTATCCTCTCTTAATTTTTTCTTTGAACAAGAAATATAAAAAATAAGATGTATTTTGGATCTTATTATTTAAAGATTTTGAATGATAATGAACATTAATAATAGATTTAGAAATAATATACAATTTTATAATATTTTAAACAAAAACTCTACTAATAGTAACAGTAATATAAGGATAATTAATAACATAAAAATAAATATGTTTAATTAATTAATCAACATAAATAAGGTAACGAAAATGGAAGTCCCTTGATAAGATAACGTCTCTAACAGTCAACTTCCTAGCCGACTAAACCTGGAAATGTTTGATACTCTAATAAAATTGTAGGATCGGAAGAAATCAAAGCGTATCTAAATCAAATATAAAATAGCGATGCCGGAAATGGATGTACCTTTGGACCTTGCTCGGTGCTGATAATAACTCCAGCGGCATTGATGACTGAGGAGGTCAATCTCCTCTTGCCTCTGTAATATTCGGGGCGCTCCATTCTGTCTGCTGCTGCCATCCATGGTTGTTATCTTGTGTTAGTAATTTGAGAACGAGGCATTGCTAAAACAAGCTTAACTAAGTTTCAACAAATAAGGATGAGACTATAAATATATGCAATTATGCAAAAGAAAGAAAGGAGCAGTGGAAAGAATATTGAATAATTAATGGTTAGACAGTTGTGAGTAGTACACCTAAGAATTTTCCATGTCTGAAGACTTCGTTAGGTGAATACATGGAAAGATTAAATATAGTTATTTCCAAAGATAGTTGAATGCTTTTGATATGACGATTAACATGTAGTAACAGGGTTTCAAATTTTTAGCAAAGTTCCCTATGTCTTAGAAGAAGAATTACGGCACTTGTGTAATGGGGGCGAGGATGGGCACCGAGTTGCAGGTGGTGGACATTGGATAGAGTCAACCAACCTCTGGTGCCTGAGCCAATGGTCATGTGGCAAGTTTCTAAATGCCAAATATTTGCCAACCAGAGCCCAGGGGTGAAACTGTATCCCCATTGTGGTTCCACTTGAAATTGTTATGGCATCAAAGATCACATAGGACATCGGTGGATCATTGGTGCAGGGATCATTATAGAACATAGATATCAATTTGGCCTTCAACGACCAGTCAGAATTTTTGTTTCCATTCTTCAATCCCTGAGTTGAATTATGAGTTTGAGCAGATAAACTCTTTCGAGTCTTAAAATGTATCTCGTCTTTTGCTTCCTATTTTGCAAATAAAAAAATTAAGCATTCATACGCTAATGTAATGTAAGGTAACGAAGTTCAATTGTTTGCTCCCTTTCTCCTTGAATTTTAAAAGAAGACAGTAAATTGAAATCATTGTGAACAAAAGATGCATACGGAGACAAACTAAGGTGGTCGCCAGCCAGCTGCAATGCTTGAGAACAAGACATCAGAAAGAAACAATGCAAATGAGCGTTGCACAGAATAGCCACGGGATTCCTATGCGGACCATGGTTGACAGATGCAAAAGTTGCCGGCCCAGTTGTGAAGCAAACTATTTTACCTACCAATCAGTGGGGTTTACTAGAAAATGTCCATGTGTCCCCATTGTTGATTTGCTCCTGACGATGACCACTGTTAAACCTAAAAAAAAAATTGAGAAAAATTTTTCTCCATTTTTTCTCATTTCCGTTACAATCTGTTATATTATACGAATACAATGTAGATCTTAAAATTTTGTAATTTCAATTTTAATTTACTTAATTATATGTAATTACTTAAAATTATCAAATATAAATATATACTAATATATAAAAGACATTCGAAACTTCAGTTACCATGATCTAAATTATCAAATATAAATATATAGTAATATACACAAGATAGTCAAAATTTCAGTCACCAGCGACTTCAGCTACCAAATATTCATCCTAATACCTCCCTCAAGTTAGAGCATGAAGATTAGAAATGCTCAACTTGCAAAGAATGACATCAAACAAATATTTGTCAAGAATTTTGGTAAGGATATCAGCTAGTTGGTGAGTCGATAATATAAATTGAGGAAAAATGATATCACAACGAATCTTATCACGAACAAAGTAACAATCAACCTTGATGTGCTTGGTGCGTTCATGAAACACAGGGTTGTGAGCAAGGTGAAAAGCTGACTGACTATCACAATAAATCCGCATAGGAGATGAGTGAGGGATGCCAAGAAAAACTAATAAACCCTTGAGCTATTTCAATTCACAAGTCGTAAAGGCCAAAAATCAATACTCTGCCTCAGCCAAAGATCGATACTCTGCCTCAGCCAAAGATCGAGACACAGTATGCTGTTTTTTCGTTTTCCAGGAAATGAGAAAATCCCTAAGAAAGACAAAATATATCGTCAAAGAACATCGAGTCAAGGGGTAACTCACCCAATCCGCATCACAATAAGCCGTAAGATGAAGAGAGGAATCAAAGAGGAGCAGAAGACCTTGCCCAAGATGAAGTTTTAAGAAGTGAACAACCCGAAGGGCTACCTCTCAATGACTGTGTCGTGGCTCCTGCATAAATTATACTAAGATATACACACAATAAGACAATTCAGGTCGAGTAATTGTCAGGTAGATAAGATGACCAATAAGACGCTGGTAAGATATAGGATCAGGAAGAGTCGCGTCCTTAGCCAAAGCGAGGTGATGATTTTGCTCCATTGGTGTGCCGACAGGTTTAACACCTAACAAACCGGTTTCAGAAATAATATCGAGAGCATATTTTCTCTGACAAAGAAAAATTCCAGTTGAATTTCGCGCTACTTTAAGACCTAGGAAATACTTCAATTTGCCAAGGTCTTTCATGTGGTAATAAACATTCAAGTAAGTTTTAAACGCTTAAATGACATCACTATCAGTTCCACCTATCACCAGATCATCCACATAGACTAAAATGGTCAACTGAACTTTGCCATGCCGAAATGTGAACAAAGAATAGTCTGAGTTAGATTGTTGAAATCTATATTGAACTAAAGCTGCAGCAAGCTTGGCAAACCAACACCGCGGTGCCTGTCGCAGCCCGTAGAGGGACTTGCGCAAACGACACATTTTATCCATTCCAGGTGCCGTAAAGCCTGGTGGAAAACACATATAAACTTCCTCCTCAAGATCGCCATGCAAAAATGCATTGTGCAAGTCCATCTGATGCAATTCCCACCTACGAATCGTTGCTACTGCTAAGAAGGTACGAATCGTGACTATCTTTGTAGTAGGTGCAAACGTCTCATTATAATCAAGACCCTCGATTTGTTGATTCTCGAAAACAACCAAGCGTGCCTTGTATCGCTCGATGGTTCCGTCTGCATGATACTTGATTTTGTAGACCTATTTACTACCAAGAGCCTTCTTTCCCTTAGGCAGAGTAGCAAACGTCCATGTCTTATTATCCTCTAGTGCCTCAACCTCCTTTTTCATTGCCTCACGCCAACATGAATGTTGCATGACCTCTTTAAAATTGGTTGGTTCAATCTTTGTAGTTACTGCAGCCACGAATCGACGATGCGACAAGAAAAATTTAGCACAATTCACATAATTTGTGATGAGGTATTGCGTACCTGAGGATGCCAAGGAAGAGGAAGGAGAGCTCGAGGGATTGAGGGCAACTGTATGTAACACATAATCTTGCAAACGAACTGAAGGCTGTCGCGCTCATTTGCCGTGACCTAGATCGTCCGCTGCACCTGTAACCTCTGCAACTTCCGGTACTGGTACGACCCCATCTGCTGTCACACCCTCTTCCACGGACTATCCATCATATTCAGAGGCTGACGGAGGTGCCTCAATCTTAGGCACGTCCTCCAATATAGTAGACTCAATGACATTTGGCAGGGAATCTGGAGTTGCCTGCCTAGTAGAGTCCGTATGAGTAAAAGGAAACATGTGCTCAACAAACTCAACATCTCGACTTTGAAAGCAAACCTTCCTATCTAGATCATACACCCTCAACCCCTTTTTACCATAAGGATAACCCATAAATATGCACTTATGACTTTGACTTTCAAACTTATCCTTTTCTCGATTAATGTTCTTAGTATAACATAGACAACCAAATACTCTAAGATGAGAAATTGATGGAGGGCTTCCAAACAAAATTTCATATAGAGTTTTTCCACCCAAAATCGATGATGGAGTATGATTAATTAAATATCTTGCAATGAGAATGTATTCTCCCCAAAATTGAATAGGTAAGTTAGCTTGAAAACGAAATGCCCTACCAATATTCAAAATGTGTCGATGTTTCCTCTCAACTCTTCCATTTTGTTGAGGTGTCCCAACTATGGAAGTTTAATGAATAATCTCACATTCCTTAAAATAATCACCTAAACAAGTAAATTTTGTACCATTGTCACTGCGTATAATTTTGACTTGTTTATTGAATTGTCTCTTGGTCATAGCCAAAAAGTTCTTAACAAAATATGAGACCTCATGTTTCCCTTTTAACAAATAAACCCATACACCACGAGAACAATCATCAACAATAGTCAGAAAATAAGTAGCACCACAAAAACTAGCCTTTTGATAAGCTCCCTACAAATCACAATGAATTAATTCAAAGATATCACCAGCTTTATTGTCGTTAATAAGAAAAGGAATACGAGTTTGTTTTGCTCGAAAACAAACATCACAAGGTTCATGAACCCCTTTATTTATCTCGGTACTATCTTCTATTGTAGAAAACTTTTCTATTACTCATATAGAGGGATGTCCTAACCTTTTATGTCATAAACTCATATTCTTGACTACAACGGCTCCATGAGCACTGATCAGAAGCTCCCCTCGTGCAACATACAACCCCTTAAGCTCTTCACCCACTCTAATCAACATCCTCGAAGTGCGGTCCTGAACAACACATAAACGATCAGTGAATTTCAAAATATGAACTTTGTCTCAGGCTAATTTTGAAACAGATATCAAATTGCATCGTATTTCAGGGACATATAAAACATCCTTGAGAAATAATTTTCCTACAAGAACTGTTTCTTCTCTTGTTTCCATAACGTATTCATCGTTTGACATTTTTATGGGACAATGAGGTATTCCTTGAAACTCTACAAATGCAATTTCCTTACCCGTCATATGATGCGAAATACCTATGTCAAACAACTATTGCAAATATGTCTTACCATTAAGTCTTGGCTGAGTAACAGATGTATTATTTGTGTGAGTGTTCCAGAGAGACTTCAAAGTCTCCCAATCATCTATGCTCAAGGTCTCCAACCCAGCTTTATCAGAATTATCAAGTGGTCTCCCATGAGAGACATTAACAACCGCCCCTACTGCCCCTTGTGCAATATTAGCCAATGCGACTCCACCACGACCACGTCTCTGGTTACCACGTCCTCTACCTCTTCCTTGAGTCGAATTTCCTGACCACTAGTCAGGATAGCCATGTAGATGAAAGCATGTTTCCATGCTATGTCTTGGTTTCTGGTAATGAGAGCAAACTACTCCATTGTCTTTTCGGTCCCTGAATTTTGAGGACCTTAACTGACTATTTTCATGGAAAAGCTCACCAGGTCAGACCAAATGGGAGCTGCTCGAGTCATTACCTGCACTTGTTCTTGCTCTATAACTTGAGAATAAACCCTATGAAGGTTTGGAAGAGGGTCTGAAGTGATGATATTAGAACGAACATTAACATAAGATGATTCATCAAGCCCCATGAGGAATTGATGCACCCGTTTGTCCTCTTGATGCTGTTGAAGCCATGTAACGAAGTTACACTTGCATCCATTACAAGAACAAGTAGGCATGAGATCATAATCATTCAAATCATCCCATAATTTCTTGAGTTAACCATAATAAGTCATGATCGAATCCTCGTTTTGTTTGCAATTTGCAATCTCCGTTTTCAATTGATGAACTCGCATGCTATTACGAACAAAGAATCATTGTTGGATATCATCCCACAATTCCCTTGTCGTTTCCTTGTATGAGATTGTGGAACAGCAAGCCTGGTTCGATGGTGTTAAAAATTCATGACACAATCATGGAGTTTACTGTCCACCAATCATCAATTTCATCTGAGTTCTGGTTCAGCTCGTTAATGGTGCCATCAATGAAACCTTGTTTCTTCTTTACCCTTAACGAAATCTTCATGGTCTTAGCTCATTATTCGTAGTTTGGTTCTTTGAATTGTATCTGCGTAATTAAATTTTCTAGGTTGTCATTCGCGCTCAATAAAAACGACGAATTAATTTTCGAACTTGAAATTTTTTTATCTGTCATCGTTTTAGGATTTATAATTTAAGGGTTCGGTGTTATTTCAAAGTAACTAGGTTCTGATACTATGTTAAACTCAGAAGAATTAAGAAAAGTTTTCATCCCTTTTTTTCATTATGATCTGCTATATTATGTAAATACAATGTGCACCCTAAAATTTCGTACTCTCAATTTACCTAATTATGCGCAACTACTTAAAATTACTAAATATAAATATATACTAACATATAAAAAATAGTCGAACTTCAGATCTAAAATTACTAAATATAAATATATACTAATATATACAATATAACTGAAATTTTAACTATTAGTTGAAACGGCAGCTACGAAATATTCATACTAATAGACGAAGATACCTTAACAAATATAGAATTATTTAGTAAAAGCAACAATAATGGAAGCTTTCTCTGCAACTTTCTTTCTAGCCTTCTTCCTGTTTGTCTTGGAATTTGGAAACAATCTGTTGAAGCCAGTCGTTAATTATCCCCTCGAGACAAAGTATTGAGGTAATCCATAAAAATGGTGTCGTAAATGACATTGGTAAGGGTCACCTGTTATCTTTGAGAATTGCTCATAGGAAATGAGATTCGACAAAAGAAGGCTCTGTTCCATCTTTCATCGTTAATTGTAGATCTTCTTGGGTCATAGATGTGAACATCACAGTGGATAAAGGGAACTGAACAATACATACACCAATTCTTATTAAGAATAGGCCATCGATGAATATAGAACTCATTACAAGTCAAAGAAATATCGATTTTGCCTTGAAACAACTTAGTTAGTGTTCATTTTCGAATCCTTGAGGTGAGTAGTGAGTCTGAGAAGATCAAATTGAATCTTGAAATGTATCCTCTCTCACACGGTTGTTTTTCATTTCGTGAGGTAGCAGTGGAGGTAATCCCCGTCGCAAGGTCCAATGGTGATTATACGATGTTATTGTTTGGCCCTTTTCCTTCACTTTTATGGAGATGATTTATTAAGCACTTCTAGCGGATAACTCAAGCTATGTTTAATAGGATGTAATGCAAGGTAATTGAATGTGATGGTTATTTTTTCCTTTTTGTAAGGATTTTTAAAGAAAACAGAACAATAACAATCTGATAAATGCTGCAAAGTATAGGCGCAGGATTTCTTTGTCCATCATAGTTAATATACGCAAAAGTTGCCAACTTTGCAACAAAACGAATTGCAAGGATCTGCAGGCTGATCTTTATTTCATCAAGTTAATGCCAATGCATTAAAATTGGTCACTTATTGCTACCGATCATCACTTGTACAATTATTTAGGTTGATGAAATCCCATCAAATTTGCAGTTATTTAGAAGCGTGACAACACCAGAAGCTTTCTCTACAGCTTTCTTGCCGAACTTCCTTTCACTTTCCATGAATGCTGAAAGCAGTCAGATGAAGCACCCCTTACCTCGTGGCATTTTGTTACTCATATGTAATTTCCTCGTTCTCAGCGATGACTTTTTCTGCACTAATTAGCCATTGCTCAACATCTGTCGCAATCTGTTCCCTTCTGCTCTTAGCATCGTCAACCAAATGCTGCAATCTATTCCTTATAACCTTTACCTCCGCAACTTGATTACGAAGCATGGTCTTTGAGTCTGTCCTCTTACAAGGGCTCATAACTCCAAACGAATTTGAACTACTTCTGTACAAGCACCACATGTCTCAGTTCTGCCATACTGATATATATATATATATATCTGTCTCTTATACACATCGAGATGTGTATAAGAGACAGGATATATATATATATATATATTCTGTTGAAGTATACTTCTGTTGCGTTTTCCCTCTTCTCCTCTGCTTCTTCTGCTTCTGTATATATTTTCCTCTTCTTTTGTATATTAACTTAGTAGTCCTGGAACTACTAAGCAAGACAAACAAAACAAATACAACGTAGTGACAAACCCATTAGAGCTTAAGATTTGTAACTGATTATTCAGCTGAAACAATTGATAGTGGTAAAAATTAATAGTTGACACAAAATTAAAGAACATGGGAATTTGTGCAACTTAAACGCCACCGTTTTTATCAATTTTTATTTATTATTTTTTTAAATTTTTTATTGACATCCAAAAAGGTGGGTAGAGTACTGAGTTATAATTATGGAACAATGAAACACCAGAGATGTCTTTCAGCAATAAGCCGACAATTTGGACAGGGGCCCTACTCAGGTCGCGAGGGCCACTCAAAAGCTTTTTATGATTGGCTATTCAGCCTTAGATTTGCTTAATCTTCACCCGGATTGATTGGATTAGGAGTACAACACACATCTTCGCTGTTGTGTCCAGCGTCGTGAATCATCATGCCCCACTTTTCTTCTACATCTAGTTTATTCCATTTCTTGGCATTGGTTTTACACTCACCTACTTGTCTTGTTGCTCTCAAATATTAGCCAAAGTGCCGCTAAAGTCATGTGAGAATATTTGTCTCAGATGGACTAGGCCAGAAATTCAAAAGGTTCTAGATGTTTGAAACTTTCCTCTGTGAACAGGAACTGATTCTGATCCATTGTTTTGTCCAATTTGAACATATTCAAAGACCAATTCCATTTCTTCATGCTCCCACATTTAGTCATCGGTCGGAGCATGTGTCTTTGTGTATTTTAGACTTTAGGCTAATGTGTGATGCATGAAAATAATGTGTGGTATTACTTGTATTTTAGGTATATAGTATTAACCAACACAACGAAATTGGTTTCAATTTTATTTTTTGCATAAAAATGTTAGGTTGACAGGAGAGGTCAATGTGAAAATAAACATAAATTCATAATTATACAATTATAATAATTAGTTTCTATGATTGACTAATGAAATCCGTATTCAATTCGTATTTTGTTTTGTTAATCTCTGCAATAGAATATTATATTATATAATCAAACGAATAATTTTAGTAAATTTCAAGGGCGGCTTCCTCCGTTTTGCTATTTTTGTCGCTGTGAGGAAAGCGAAGGACCTCCCAGGCAAGTCAAGTATGTCAACTTGACCAAAGCAGCCACGAAAGTCACATGAAATTTCGAAACTGAGCTAAAGGAATAACGTCATATTATATGTCAAGAAATAACTCAAAAACATTAAAATTTTTAAAATAAAAAATATTTTAAATTTTAATACTCCTTTTAATGCAATTTTATTATAAGACCATTCACTTATAACTCTAATGCTAAAATAAGCAAGTATTGAGAGAATTAATATCTATTTATTATTATTATTATTATAATGAGAAATTATATATATAATAGAAAAAATAAATTAAAAATATTGACCAAATTAGATCATGAAAAATTATATTAATGACTAAAATAATCAATCATATCCTATATGATAATTCAACATATTCTAACATTATAAATAGCCACGGTTTATTAATTTTTAAATATTTATTATTTCATTCACTTTCTTTTAGTATAATATACACATAATTTTACACTAAAAAATTTTATTTAATTTTTTTTTTTTACTTCAAATGAACCCACTTATTTTTTATTATTTATTTATTTTTAAATTAATTTAACACACATTTTAAATGAATTAAATTAAAAATTCCCTATAAATAGACCTTATTTGGAGCGCATATCGTCACAACTACACAGAGAGCAGCCAATTCATTTCCTTCTCACATTACCTTATTCTTCCCAGAGCAACGTTTTGGCCATTTGGTCCCATAGAACATTATGTTCAAAATGGCACCACAACCAACCTCCTTAGTGTTCAAGGTAAATAGGCGAGAACCAGAACTAATCGCCCCTGCCACGCCCACCCCACACGAGTTCAAGCCCTTGTCGGACATCGATGACCAACAGGGTGTCCGTTTTCAAATTCCGATCATACAATTTTACCGTTATGACCCTTCCATGCAAGGGAAGGACCCCGCAAATGTCATAAGGGAAGCACTTGCTAAAACACTAGTGTTTTACTATCCCTTTGCCGGCAGACTCAGGGAATGGCCTAACCTGAAGCTTGTCGTGGAGTGTACCGGTGAAGGTATCCTGTTCATCGAGGCCGATGCCGATGTTACCTTGGAACAGTTCGGTGATGAACTTCAACCTCCATTCTCTTGCTTGGAGGAGGTCCTTTTTGATGTTCCTGGCTCTAGTGGAGTGCTAAACTGTCCTTTGTTGCTTATCCAGGTAGTTTCATATCTTCGTTAACTCTATCTGTACTGACAAACGGCATAGTTAAGATTTCATTTTCTTGTGATTTTCATTTTTCCTTAATCATCATAGTGCATGCCTACACGGTCAATGTTTATGCCAATGAATCATAGGAGTTTGGATTCATATCGCGCAAACTTCTATTTTTGGATAACATTTAAATTTGGCAAGCAATTCAATTGTAGTATATCAAATGGATGCATCAATATAGCATATAAAAAAAAATTTAATTTATAATTTAAACTATTAATATGTACACTTATTTAAAATTTTTTATTTATAATTAAATTATATATAAACTTAAATTCATTATGGATTTGCAATTATATTGATCATATCATATCATATATGAGATGGAGTTTACTATTTACCAGTTTCTTGTTCGGGATTAAAGAGAATTAATAAAATAAAATAAAACAAACAAACAAAACAAATAGACAGTTAAAAAAAAAATCAAAATCAAAAGAAGAATAAAAAGAGATGTTTCTAATTATAACCGGACAAAACCAGAATACTTCTGATATCATCTTGTACTAAAATATTCGAGACACCTAAAATGATCTTATTATAGCAAGAAGAACCTAGTTGGGACATAATTGCTGTTCTAGGATATATATACATATTAAGTGGTTCATATACTAGTGAAATGGACACATGTTCACATTGAAGAACTCTGCGACAGAGCTGCACAGGTTGGTACCTAGTACCATAGTACTAATTGCTACAGCTTCCAATTTTCATAAGTCCACGTGCACCTGTGCTGGTCCTATTTGTAATTCTTATTCAAAGGTTGTCTGCTGAAGACTTTGTGGTCAAAAAAAAAATAAAATCAATAGGACATGTGCCAAAATAGGGTTAAATGCATTTAACCTACCTATGGTTTAACTCCGAACCAAACTATGGTTTAACTCCTAACCAAACTATGGTTTAACTCTTTTTCATTTTACCTCTTTAAGGTTTCAATTTATATTATAAGAGTTTTGGCTTCTATTTTTGGTAATTACAACCCTCCTTTATGATTCAGTAATTTTAAAACTCTTTTTTTAATTCTAAGAAAAAAAAATGATAAAATTCAAATATTATGAAATTTAATCTTTTCAAATCATCATGATTTTTTCTTTTTTGAATTTATGATTTTTATATTTTCTATGGGTCATTTTTTTTTTAACTCCAGCAATTAAAAAAAATATGAATTTTAAAAATTTTAGAAGGAAATAATAATAATGATCAACCAAAAAGATTGAATTTCATGATATTAAAACTTTAACACTATCGACTAACTCGAAATTGTTAATCAAGTGTAACAAAAACATTCTGAAAAATAATGAAAAGTGTTTAATTTCTGAAATTTGACATAGGTGACGCGTCTCAAATGTGGAGGTTTCATCTTCGCTCTCCGTCTCAATCACACCATGACCGATGCTCCAGGCCTAACCCAGTTCATGTTCGCGGTTGCTGAAATGGCGCGTGGTAAGCATACACCTTCGATCCCACCGGTGTGGGACAGGCACGTCCTCACTGCGCGGGAACTACCACGCGTGACATGCACGCACCGTGAATACGACGAAGTGGCTGACACAAAGGGCACAATCATCCCGGCCGACGACTTGGCCCATCGCTCGTTTTTCTTCGGTCCAGCTGAAGTATCGGCCCTTCGACGACACGCTCCGGCCCGTCTCCGCAAGTGCTCCACCTTCGAAATACTAACTGCATGCATTTGGAAGTGTCGCACCATTGCCCTCCAGCCCGACCCCAGTGAAGAGATGCGCATGATATGCGTCGTCGGTGCACGCAACAGGTTTGATCCTCCGTTGCCAGCTGGGTACTACGGTAATGCCTTTGCGTTCTCAGTCGCAGTGGCAACCGCCGGAAACCTCTCTCAAAACCCATTGGGCTATGCATTGGAATTGATTAGAAAGACCAAGACAGACATAACCCAGGAGT
Source organism: Kandelia obovata (assembly GCA_021464305.1). NCBI lineage: Eukaryota > Viridiplantae > Streptophyta > Magnoliopsida > Malpighiales > Rhizophoraceae > Kandelia > Kandelia obovata. The sequence goes on from CM038472.1 coordinate 2,754,255, forward strand.
ACATGCAATCTGTGGCTGATCTTATGGTAATCAAGGGTAGGCCTCACTTCACGGTGGTGAGGTCCTTCCTAGTGTCGGACGTGACACGTGCTGGATTCCAAGAGGTGGATTTTGGGTGGGGTAAGCCTGTCTATGGTGGACCGGCCAGAGCTGGAGTTGGGGCCATCCCTGGAGTGACAAGCTTTTATATTTCATACAAGAATCCGAAGGGGGAACAAGGGACTGTGCTGCCTATTTGCATGCCAGCTGATGCCATGGAGCGATTTGTCCATGAGTTGCAAAAAATGCTGACGGGGCAACCAACAAGTATTGTGTCTGCCTTATAATTAAGCTAGGATACGAATGTATTGCCGTCCAAATAATAATAATAATAATTAAGTTACAATAAAAATATCCTATAGTTGATATAAAACTTTGTTTTATGTGAAAAGAGAGTATGTGATGAAGATATGTACCTAAATTCTTTTTATATCGTTATGTTTTTTTTTTTTCAGTATTTTTTCAAAATAAATTTTATTAATGGTTGAAATTAAATCTACTTACACATTATATATCATTTATTTCTATTTAATTATTAATTAGCTTTTATTTAATTTTATCATTTGCTTTTCAAAATTTAAAATTACTATCAATTAAAAACATCTCGTTACTATTTCATATAAGAAAATTCACGTTAATCTACATTTTAAATAAATTATTTTAAATATTAATTATGTGTTATTTTTAAAAATATTTGTGAATGATTATTCAACGTGTATCTTTTTTTTTTTGCTTTGTTCAAAGGATGGTATATAGGCAGAGGATGGTGGAAAAGGAGCTTCAGGACCTCTCTTTCATATTTAATATAAAATTCTATTATGTGTGGCTAGCTAAAATTTACCACCATCCTTTTTAAGATGAGCCCTGGCTTCACCTTACAAGTGGTTATTATGCCCGTCTGATGGTCCTGACGGTGGAACTAGAATGAACTGTTTGCCTCGTTCAATGTGAAACTATGAGCTATAGGTATTGCAATGTTTCTTCAAAGGGAGAGAGCAAGGATAATTAAGAAAAGAATGATCACAAAAGTGTGTTTGATAGCCATGGTAGGAGAGGAAAGTTTTCGAGCAATCAAATTTTGGCACGATAAAATTTTAAAGAATAAAAGAAATAATCGGTTTTAAAAAAAAAAATCAAAAAATACTAAAATATGTATAGTTTATAAAATTTAATTAAAATTATAAAAAATTTTATTGACTTTGAATTTTTTATTATTTTCTCGCTTGTTCATATACTCTGTGATTATTTGGTTTACATCATTCTCCCCTACTAAAAAAAAGACTTGACTCTGAGTTCTCTTCACAATATAAAAATATATTATCTAAAAAAAAAATTAGTTACATTAAATATCTTAGAAATATTTAAATAAAAAAAAAAAAGTGTCCCCCTATCTTACGGGTTCTAAAGTGACCCTCTAACTTCAGGGGTGATAAGGTATACTTCACACTCTCATTCTCTAGCTTGTAAATATTTTTTTTACCTGCATATTGAGCGTTCACATCGAACTAACAAAACCTCCCAAATAGTAAATGACATGCATCCATGTCAATAATATCACAAAAGATTTTATCTTGATAATTTCCTACAGAAAATATCACCTTATACATCTTCTTCACCTCAATTTTTTCGGCCACCTTAATTTATCTGATAGTGTATGAGTATGAGTGTTTTTTGACAAGCAGTTGTAATTGCTTAATAACTTTTCTTCTGATGATGTTTTTACAATTCCCACTGTCTATAATTAAGTAAAACACCTTTCCCCCAATCGTACACCTGATACAGAACAACTGTTATTGTTAGGTATTTACGTCCTCTTTTGGTGCTAACATCATCCGCCTAATCACATAGGCTGGCTCCATTTTACCATCCTCCTCCTCATTATATTCATCATCTCCATCAGCCTCACAACACACCTCTTCTTCATCATTTCTATCTACAATATTAATAATTCTCCTACTAGGACATTCATTAGATCTATGACCAAGTTGGTTACAACGATAACACTTACCCAAAATTGGCATGACATATGAGTTATTTTGCTTCTGGACTCCCTTAAACTCCATAGGCCTCTTCCCTTCAGCCTTTTCATCTCTCTTGGTATTCTCTTTGCCAAATTTACTTGATACATTTTTATTCTTCTCAACTCCTACCTTAGTGCCACTAGCAGCATTACTCACAAACCCTCTTCTTCCACTGACATATCTAGTGCTCTGTACCTGTAACATTAACTTGGCTCGAATAGCCATATTTTTTGCCTCATTCAAATTTCTCAGGACCGTAACTCCTATTTTGTCCTTGATTTGTAACTTCAACCCATCTACATATCGTGCAACCTGTTGACCCTCACTCTCTCTCAAGTCATTTCGTTCTGCCAACCTCATAAACTCCGCGGTGTACTGATGAACAAATCTTGGCCCTTGATGACATCGTTGATACTGCTGAAACAGTATCTGCTCATAATCTAGAGGTAAGAAATCACATTGTAGTAGTTGTTTCATACGTAACCACGTTCTTATTAAATGTCTACCTTCTCTCTTTCTCTTGGTCTGCAGTCTTTCCCACCAAGCAGAAGCTCCACCTTTCAATCTATAGGCTACCAATCTAACCTGACGATCTTCTGGTATTTTCATATAGTCGAAGAACCTATTAACGTCTGCTAACCAATCTAAAAACTCCTTAATGTTAAGGTTACCATTAAAACATGAAATATCAACTTTCAAACGGTAATCACCCTCATCTCCTTGGTCATGCCCATAACAGTTCCTTCGATACCCTATATCACCACCCTGTCTCTATGGTTATCTCGCTCCATATATAAACTCGTCCTCCTCAGCAGATTCATCATCTGAGATATGTGCAATCCTATTAATAACTTTGAGTATGTTAATTGGATTAGCATACCCATCTCTTGCCCTAGGTCTATTACTGCTAACATTCATTGAGTCAAAGCGCTCAATCAAGTCTTCAAAACGCTGTTCTAAGCGTTAAATTCTTTGATCTAAAGTATTGAATTTTGCCCTAGAAACTCATTGGTCGGCTCCTTGAACTCTCGCATCTTGAACACCGTTAAGAACACAATTGCTATCAACACCTTAATTAGCTGACATTTTTATAGGAAATTGTCTAACTCTGATACCAATTGATACAACGAGAAAGCGTGATTAACAACAGGAGATCAATGACAACGATTGAATTCCAAAAAATAAAAAACACACGTCGTCTTTAAAGAAAAATTTTCTCAATTAGTTTAAAGTTTGTGATTCCTTACTTACCAAAAAATTTTAGAATATATATAATTTATAAAATTTAATTAAAATTATAAAAAAACTCATGAGCTTGAAACTAACTTTAAAATTAATCACAAGTTATTATTATTTTTTTTATTTATTCATGTACTTATCAGCTATTTGATTCGTATGAGATGGGGTGAGACAGTATAGATCAAGAAGTTGAAATGTGACGGTGTTGCTATGGGAGATGACATCCGATTCTGAAGAGCACATTCTATTGGTTAAAATTTTCAATGTTCACACTTGAAATGCTGAAAGTCTCCAAGTTCCAAATTATTGAATTTTGGTTGAATAATTCACCTCACAATAACTTTTTAATAAAAATATATATATTAATGGGCAGATGCCAGGTTGGGAGGAAAACAGGAATAAAACCAACTTTCCTGTAGGTGAAGAATCTCATTTATTTCTGTCCAAGAAATAAAAAAGAGGAAACTCATTTAATAAGTTTGTTAGTCAGACTGGACTTTTGCTGCATTTGTATGTATACAAATGTGTTGATTTGGTTGAATGATGGTCTCTTGCTGTCTTAATGAGGCAATAATTAACAAATCAACTTGGATAGAAATGTGGAACGTTGTTCAAGGCCTTTAGCATTACTTTCAATTCTCCTTAATTACTTTGGTTTTTATTGGGCAGAGGATAGCGAAGGAAGGCCCCGGGTCCATTGAATAAGCACTCCAATTGACCTCCAGCATCAATTAAGTCAAACTTCACTGTCTGTCAAGCTGCTTCTTTTTTATTTTGCTGGTTGATGTTGTCAAGGTTTCTCTAGATGTGTATATGTATCATCGTCTTCTGCAACAAGCAGGGAATTTGCAATGATAAAATTCTATATATGCCATGGACTGCTCCTGCACAATTAATTCTTTTTTTTTTTTTTTTTTTGCTTCTTTGTCTATGGTAATGATTATTAAGGTTTAAAATATAAGATTCATTCTTACAGTTCACCTACTAATTTAAGTTTTTCAATTGAATAACCTTGTAACATGATATTAAAATATTTGTGACTAAAGGTGATATTAAAATGTTTATGATCTAGAGTGATGTTAAACCATATGTGATTAGGAATTTTTGCATTTAAATAGGATTTATTTTCTCCTTTCGTTTCCTTTTTAAAGTTTAGCATATGCATATTTAAGGTAAGGGTTCGGGGGGGCAGCGAGAGACCTCATTCTCATCCTTAAGCAATTAGATCTAAACAACCCATGTGAAATTTGAATTGCCCATCCAATCAATGCCATTTATCAACTCAATTATTTTTGTGATGTACAATGCCAATGCCACACGCAATTTTAATTTGGGTTCAAAAGTTTGAACGGAACGTAGCAAATTCTCCCAAAAAAAAAAAAAAATTATATACCAAAAGAAACCAAACAAACCTTAACCACGGTCAATCCTTTGACTTAAATGGTAGAATTAGGTATAAATATTCCGCAAACAAAGATGAAAGAAACAAAGAAATGGCAACAACCCAACAACAAGAACAAAGGTGAAAGTGATGTTTGCCTGGTCTCCTTGAAACTCTACCAAGTTACAGTCAAGGTGCAGACCAAAGAGACAGACACTGCATGTTGCGACATGACTCGGTGAAGAAATCAACTTCAAATTCAAAAAGTAGATGCTTCATGATGAATGGAAAACTTAGTGCACACAATCATACAAATACTACAATACAATGTCCTTGCTAAAAAAGTATACCCCAAAAAGGATTTCTCCTTCCCTTCTCCAAAACGAAACTTTTAGTGCCCATCCTCACTTTCCCTTCATTATCGTTTTAAAAATATAGTAACTAATTTATTTAATTATAGTTACATGCTTCGTGGATCTACTAGAGTACTCTTTAGCGCAAATTTTTACATAGCCAAAACTCTTAAGGACCTCTCTTGTTTTATTTATTATTATTTTTTTTAATAAAAAAAGAATTTACTATACACTTGAATTTTAAATGCATTTGATTCATGCATTCCTTTGTATAATCTCACTGAAGAAAGAGAGAATTTCCTGTTTGTTGTGTAAATTGTTAAAATTAGATTAGCTCACCTACAATTGAATCTTGATATTAGGCTATAACGATCAAAGTCGGATTATAAGTCACTAAGAGATCCTAGAAATCAATTATGCTCACTTGATATGACAATCATTTAAGAGAAAACGGGACCCGCATTATCATTATGGTCTTAGGAAAAGGACAATTAATTTAAATGCAATCTTATTGCAGTCTTAGAAATAAATGAGACGAACCTCTTCTTGATTGAGACAAAAAAAATTGTAACAACAAACATGAATTCAACGTCCGGACCAGATTTGTTATGGACACATAGGTTTTGACATGATGCATACACATCAAAGCCATTTGTATTGGGTTCAAAAAGTATAGTTTTAGCCAGACAATGGGTTTGCGCGTATAAATCTCAAATTCTTAAGTCAGGACATACGGCACTTAATAAGTACGGGAATAAAGATATTAATGAAGTTCCAATGATTGGAAGCAGGAAATCAAGCATTTTTTAGTATCTAAGGCACGTCCTGTGCCAATGAAATATTACAATATGGTGAAGAAAACAACTTACTAAGCAAACATGCACAACATAAGTTGCTAAGAAGAAGGAAAATGTCACAATCTCTTTAAGAAACTCTATTTTCAGTGATTATGTATTGCGAACTGGTGTGACCTTCACGGACCACCATTTTTTTCGGCTGGCTGCAGGACTTTTTCTGTGCCTAAATCCATCATGTCCAATTGATGGTCCCGAAGGAGGAACAGGCATGGCCTTGGAGAGGAATCGAGAGGCCATGGATGGAGGCACAAGCTGGTTTCCTCGACGGACCCTGGAGTGACGAAGCTCAAATATTGCTCCTTTGCTTATAAGGGAGAGGGCAAGGGAAAGAAACAGGAGGAAAATGATCCTAGTGGTGTGTTTGCTAGCCATATGATCAGTGAGTCAATGGTTCTACAGAACCAAAGATTTTTGGTGTTCCTTGTGCTGTGGTGACATGCATATTTAAGGAGGAGGAAATCAACAATGAAAAAGGTCTTCTTCTTTTTTTTTTTTTTGGTGGGGTTTAATATGGGAAGGATTGGAAGGAAAGTTTGTGTAAGACAATGTACAAAAAATGCCAATGAGTGAGAAACTATCAAATAAGAGAGTGGAAGTGTAACGGATGGTGAAAGGTTAAAGGAAGTTAATGGAGGTATTAAGAAGTGATAATAGAGACAAATTGTGGCATTAATAAGGACGAAACTGAAGTTGCCGCAAAGGGGATAAGGTTGGTAGTAAGAACAAATTTTCAAGTGTTATAAGTTTGTTACAACTCTCCCTTTCTGCCTCTGTTGACTTTCATAGACCAATCAGTAAGTTGAAATAATAGACTTTGGATGCAATTGTTCAGGCAAACCATAACTTCAGGTAAAAGGATCGTCAGTGGCAAGTGGTGCTTCCCTTCAGTCATAAACAGTACTAAATGCATCCATCCTAGACCTTTATAGTCATCCCAACTTCCACATTACACAAAACCCTTTGTTTTTTCCTTTTTTGAACGACAACAAAGGCCAACCGCTCACAAATTGCAGATAGTGTCACAAAGCTCTTGTTGAGTCTGGCTGTGGCTAACAAGGAACTCAATTTGCTCAGAGAAATCAGAACTTTCATCGGACATAGGAGTACAGCATCCAATTCCTCCTGTGCAAACTCCATTTCGGCATCCCTCTATACAACGTAATTCACACATTCTTTGGGTAAACACATCAATCATTCCCTGTTCCCTGTACGGCCATAGCCTTCTGCAAGTCCATTCCTAAAACTCCTTGCACAGGCTTTGGTTGAGACGCCTTGGGAGCAATTGCTGCATGCTGAGCTGCAAATGCACCATCTTAGCCCAACTCCAAGAATTTGCTCCTTCAAGAAAACAACAAAAAGCGCTACTTACTTAAATAACATTGTTAAATATCATGTTATATATAATATTCCTTTTGAAGTTATTAATAAAATACTAATTGTAATATAAAATGACACACACAGTATTATATACTATATCTACCTAAAATATATCTAATGTATATCTTTTACAATTCATATCTTAATTTTGTAAGACCTCCTTGTGTTGTGTCTATACATTATAGCCAAGAGGTCATGCTTCCAAAGAATTGATTAAGTGCTCCTCGATGATCTTCTATTCTATGATATCATTGGCTTAGTAACGAGAAAAATGTTAATTAATTTTATTATGATACATTTGGCTTAATAGCACATGAACATTAAAAATGTCACTTTCTCAATAAAAGTTTGATCTTGTCAACGAAACTCAATCCATTCCTGCAAATTCTGATTTTTGTTTTTTTGGGTTATATTTAGAAAATTGTAGAAACAAAAGCAAAATTTTTGTTAACAATAAGCCACAAGAGGATTTTGACGTTTTTGGACAAGAATTAATGAACTTTTTGTTTTTATCTTCTATAAGATCTAGACAATTTTGTTTGGCCAACTGATCAATCACAAAAATTAATGGTCCAAAGGCTTACAAAAATTCAATTTAGCATAAGATTGGGGAATCAATTCAAAGTCAGTGCCAACAAATTCAAATTGCACGTATTCCATTGAAAAAGCATTTAAGTATAAATCGAAACCAAGGTAAATGAAAGAAAGAAAGAAAAAAAAAATGTGTTAGAGAGAGAGGGAGGGGGAGAGAGAGATTTTGGTGCACCAATAATGAAGTAAAAAGGAACAGATGAGAAAAGAAGTTCAGTCGCATACAATTTAAGCTCCGATTACTTCGTGAAGAACAAAGAATCTATTAGATTTTATTTTACTTTTTCAGTTTATGACCCAATGAAATTCTGATTTTTATAAAAGAAAACACAAAAATAAGATTTCTCAAAGACGATTAGGACTCAAAGTAATCCAAAAAAAAAAAAAACAAAAAAAACAGAGAGAGACCTCCAACACACATGCACATAATCCCTCAACTAATCAGATACGCTGAAAATGAAAATATGAGAAAATAACAGAAACCCCACTTGTTTAGGAGATAAAATCTTTTGACTTTTGAACGTTGTGATTTTTGGTTTTTAGCTGTTTCATTTTCTTAAACAAAGGAAAATCTCATCCAGCAGCATTTTACTTAAAACGTTTCTCCCCTCTCTTCACTGCCATCCACCCCAAGTAAGTTCTTCTTCTTCATGTCTCATGTCTCTTCTTCCCTCCCTCCAAACTAAATCGGAAAATGAATGTCTAACCTATTCTTCTTACTTTTTTTTTGTTTTTGGGGTACGTTGCAAAATGATTGTCAAAAGTTATCTATCAGTAATTCTACCATCAAACTAGATGACTGATGTGTGATGTTCATGAAAATATTTGGATCCAACTCAAGTGTCTTTTTTTATATATATATATAAACACACAGAGAGAGAGAGAGAGAGAGAGAGAGAGAGAAGCATTTGCAGGAAACCTACTGCAGTACCATTAAAGTTTTTCAGCTAAAGAGGTGCATAAATGGCAAACAAAGTTGTATCACCTTGGTAATCTTTTTCCTTGTTCTCATTTATTTTGCAGGACTCTTATGTATTGACTTTTACTGATTTGTGCTCCAGAAATAATGTCTTTTGTTTTTATTCTTCTCCCTTTGTCCAGTTCGTCCAAGCCTGCATCCCCATCAGAAGTGCAGCTTCTAGTTTGTGGTGTACCTTTTGCTTTAGATACGGTATAAGCCTATGATTTCTTCTTCCAGAAAGTTGCAAATTTTCATATCATATGATTGCTTACATGTTATGTAGTTATTCTGCTATTCACATTTTATAGGAACTCCTGGCTGCAAGATCAGCCAAAGTGTCTTCTCTGCTCAAAGTAAATCCCAGGGAGACTTTTCCTTATCTTCTCCAAGATATTCCTGCTGATCCCGAAACTTTCGAACTGGTTGCAAGATTCTGTCATGGGTTTGAACTAAATTTGTCTACAGAGAATGTGATTCCTCTCATTTGTGTTGCATCCTACCTGGAGATGAATGAAAGCCACAGTAGTAATAATCTGCTAGGCATGACTACAACCTTCTTTGCAAGGAAAGTCCTTCCAAGTTGGAATGAGACCATCAAGGCCTTCCGTTCTGTGGGTGGTGTCCTTTCGCAAGCAGTGAAATTGGGTCTGATTGATGCCTGTGTGGATTCTCTTGTTGAGATGGCGCTTGCTGATCCATGCCTTCTTGGAGAACCAATCAAAATTTTGGCATGTAGTGAGGATAGTGAAGATGAGGAGGAGAGATACAGGCCAAATGCTAGAAGAAGGCTCTTCGTTCTTGATTGGAAATCTGAGGATCTGACTACACTTCCCCTTCATCTATATGAACCTTCAATTAGTGCAATGAATCAGAGAGGAGTCCAGCCAGGTTATGTGGCTGCATCACTTTGTCTGTATGCTCAAAAGTGGGTCTTTTCTAGTGGTACAACAGCAGAGTGTATGTCCATTTACAAGAGGAACTCCCAAAGAGATGTGATTGAAGCTGTGGAGAGGCTTCTGCCTCATGAGAAAAGACTAATCCCATGCCCGTTGCTGTTTGAAATGCTGAGATTTGCAATTTTGTTGGAGTGTAGCACTGCTTGCAGAAATGGATATGAGATTAGGATTGGTAAGCAATTAGACCAGGCAACAGTCAAAGATCTCTTAATACCTTCTCAAGGCTATGCAAAAGAAGTGCAATATGATATTGAGTGTTTGAGGCGGATACTGAAGCATTACTATCGAAATTTTTGCAGCCCTCATGTTAATGGCTTAATTGCAGTGGCCCAAGTCATTGAAGAGTTTTTAATAGAGGTTGCAAGTGACATTGATTTGAAGATGGAAACATTTGTTTCTCTAGCTGAGATGTCAGTGGCAGCGTCATTAGGAACAAATAGAAACACCGATGGAATTTACCGGGCTATCGACATTTACTTGGACAAGCACAGATATTTGACAGAGCTGGAAAAAGAGGAGGTTTGTCGGATGTTGGATTGCCAAAAAATGTCACCTGAAGCTTGGGAACATGCTGCAAAAAATGAAAGATTGCCTATGAGATTTGTGCTGCACGTTTTATTTATTGCTCAGCTGCAGCTGCGAAAAACAATCTCAAAAGAAGCGAAGGTTCTTGATGGCAATATGGGAAGGGATGAGGCAGAGGAAGTCGAGCAGAATCAATTCAAGGTGGGTTTAGAAGAACAAGAAGTTAGGAACGAAATGGAGAAAATGAGCATCAAGGTCAAGGAGCTAGAAAGGGAGTGCTGTGTAATGAAGAAAGAAATTGAGAATGGTGGCAGAAATCTCGAGAAGCGGAAAGGGAAAGTTAGCATGTGGAAAGAAATGAAAAGAAAATTAGGGTGCATGAGTAGCATCCATGAATGCAACTCCCAAGTAAAGAAGAAGAAGTTGCATCCAAAGTGTCAAGTATGAGATGAGGATTAGAGTTTCTTGTTCAGTTTGACCAGTATTCTTTTCTCCCATGTTCATTTTATGATCAACTTTCAACTAATGAAATTCCTTTAGCAGAGAAGATCAGATATTCAGATGATAACATGTGTGCCTCGGTTATATTTTGAGCTGTCACATGCATTTCAAGGCTAGTCACAACTTCATTTGGCTCGAGTCTGACATGCATAGACGGTGTAATTATCAGATTACCATTTTAGGATCTATAGTTACTGTTATATCAGGTTATTGTTTTAGGAAAAAGAAATTGCCTATTTGTAGAAGAATGACTAACTTATAGCAAAGATGCAACTGCAGCTGCACCCCTCTAATGCAACATTGTATATGAGCATTGGCTTGAGGGAACCTCAGGAGGCACTGTATCTTTATTTCCTAGAATTTCAATGTCAATATCCCCTGTTTTGGCTGTTAGTTTACTCATTTCCTTTCATTTACCTAGGTTGCTAGTCACTATACTTATGTTAGTTTCTCTTTCCCATAAAGAAGAGTGAGCCACTGTCAAACTTTGGGCTAAAGAAAAGAAGCCTGTGCTTTCATGCACAATTTACAGCTTTATATAGGCCTAATGGAACACAGGTTGCATCAGACCTGTCCTGTATTGCAATCATATATACTCCACATGTCATACAGCAGTTGCCATCTACTGGGTTTTTTCTCAGTAATCCAGCTGCAGATGGAGACTTAATTTCTAGTCAAAAACTAAGGGTATGGCTACATTAGCAAAGTAAAAGTGTAGCAAACTTGGAGACACATTAACACTAAAAATGTTTCTTCCAATGCATCTGCTCCACTGGTGATTGAGACCAGAAGAGAACTATAATTTTGTCGAGATTATAGATCAATCTCTCTCGTGCTTCTGCGATCATAAATGATATTTAGCATCATATGTATCATAATTAGTTCATATCCAGAGTTTGCAGGCTTTCCTGGTCAAAGAAGTCTGAACTGCATTCAAGATAGTTTCTTCATAGGACGAGAAAAGAATCGCGAGGTTATTGTTATCTAGAAGAAGTTTCATCTAATGGCTATGGAGTTCTGTTGGACGCATATAACAGATACCTTTATTCCCTAAAATTGACTCTAACCAATTTGATTTATTGCAAATAGGGGTCAAGATGGAAGAAAGACTAAATTTATTACTTATTCGGACATTCTATTTTGTTGGTGAATTGAATTGCCAGGCAACAACAGAAACACGGGGAAGAAAAATGGGAAGGTATTATTATTCTACTGCCCTTACCTGGTGCATCTCGGATTCCTAATTGGCCAACTCTGGATCAAGGAATAAAGGCATAGCAGAATGTGATCTATGAAGTGAAGAATGCAATGACAGTGACAGCAGCCACTGATATTATCATTCAAAGTGATGCTATTTCTTTGCTAGAGTTCTTTTAGCCATTCACCATTAAATCGTTCCTCAACTTAGCTGATATTAGTTTGGGAATTAGGGGATAAATTCAGTTGTCACTTACCAGCGGCCAAAGCTTCACATTTTTCGTGTAAGCCTTTATAAGAACAAATGTTGTAGATTGGTTGTCCATGCAAATCAAACCTAAAATCTGACGACTCCTGATGCATATAATTTGTTAGAAACAACCAAAACAGGCAAAAGGACATTTCATAGAACAATCATATGAATTCATCCTCCAAGTTTATGATTGCCAATGTCAGATCATAAACAGATCACAGTCCACCAAAAACTTCCCTGATCCTACTTGGTACAGAAACCTGCTTTCTCAACCGGATCTTTCATGGAGAAGTTATCTTATTGAAGCCATCATTCTTCATTTGCGTCAGAGTTTTCTGGCATTAAGTTAGCCCATTAATTTCTCTCTTTCAATTATTCCAAAGATGCATTACTCCATCATCCATCAGAGACACGCAGCAGGACAGACAGGATCATACTTGCACATCAGGATGAGACAGAGAGATTTAATGGCATTTCACTTTCTCTAGAACTACCCGAATCCTTTCTTTCATGTGAAGCTGTGTTGTTGCTGCCTTCCATGCCTTCATTTCCCTCATGGTCATTGCCACCACTTCCATTGCCATTCTCGCTTATAACAACCACCCCACCAAAATGTACATGGCGTTTACCATCAGAAGAACGTGGAGAAATCACAGGAGACTTCTCAGATGTGGAATTTGCATGCGCGATCCCTGAAGCTTCCGTATTGGCAGGCATGGATCTCATGGAGGATTTGCTTGGCTGCATTCCGGTTTCATCAGGTCTAAAACATCTGTATATGTAAGCAAAGAGCCAAAATACCCAGGGAATGCCTACAAGAATCATTCCTACGTAGGGATACCAAGGTTTGACATTATTTGCATTGAGGAAGATGTATAGACAAAGAAAAACTCCACCAGAAACAATGCAAGAAAAGAATAGGATAGTGACTATATATATTCTAGGGTCTCCTTTCCTCTCATCCATTGAAGATGAGACTTTTGATTCAAGTTTGATCTTATCTCTCTCTCTCTCTCTCTCTCCTTTTTTTTTTTTTTTTTTTTTGGCCCTTTCCCTTCTATGTTGTCGTTGGGTGGTTCTTTGTTCTTCGAGGTGGTGGGGGCCTTGGTTTTGGATGGGGTCCATCGAGTTGACAGATTGAGAACAGGAACAAATAAAAGGCATTGAAATCGGGGGTGGTTTGTTAAACATGTTATGGTTTGGGTAATATAACCGTTAACGAGTTATGTCTATGTGAAGAGATGCCTCCAGTTAACCAAAGTGATGGTGTTAAAAAGGATAGACGTTTAAGATGACTTAGGATAAACCCCAATAAGCATAAGTTCCTTCAACAAATTGTTTTAAAGATTATTCGAATTTGACCCCTCTTTGGAGAATCTCAAAAATCTGAGATTTTTGTGGGCATTGTATGTGGCTCATTGTGAAAGTGAAACTTGCTGCTAAACCTGGCTCATGAGTCATGGGCTAGATGACGACGCTCAGATTGCCCTGTGGTTCACCTTTCTTTTTGTCAAGCAGCACCCTCCTGTTATATGGTTCTAATTGGGCTTTAACTCTTGACCTATTTTGTGGACCGAGTTGAGCTTGGACTTTAGTTCTTTTTTTTTTTTCAAAAAAAAAAAAAAAACAATAATAATAATAAATAAAGATTCATTTTGACCCGAGTCCAAACTCAGCCCATACTGCATCATGAACTGGTCCACTCGCTATGTAATGGCAAAACATTAAAAGATTATATAGAGAGTACCTTTAAAAATTAAATTGAACTAATTGAAAAGAAAATAATAATAAAATAAATTTATGTACTCTAAAATAAAAAAGTGAGAAATTATAATAAGTAATAATAATTTTTACTAGTGAAATTATGTCTCAAAAATATTAACATTCACATGCATTATTATACTTTTTGAATTTTTGAGCACTTCAACCATAATAATTGAAGGACTTTTGTTTTTTTTTTTTTTTTTCTTCAGTTGAGTTGAGGAGAGGAGAAGAATATTTTATATAAGTAAGATGTGAGATTTAAAGTGTGTGTCCCAAGAAGAGTACAAACATTATTAATTGCAATACAAATCGTACAATGTTACACTTATAACCTGCAGCCACATTGTCACAACTAAAGTAATTAAAAAGTCATTGGATAGTCAAATTCAAGTAAGCAAAGGAATGAATCCTAACAAATCAATCTAGTCGCAGGATAAACTTGGAAAATCCCAATCAATTATGATCAGAAATTAAGCAACAAAGCAACTTGTCCAAGAAAGATTTTGATTTGGGTACTGTTTGTGTACTAGATGATGATGATTTTGCTGCCAATAGAATGATCTCTTCCCCGTCTGCTCCATTTTCCTTGGCTTTCTCACATTCATCACAGAATGTCTTGAATGCATTATGAACATATTTTACAGCCTCTCCAACTGTCATGCCCTCCACAAGTTGGTAAGGATAAATATCTTTCTTGTGATCTCCATTCAAAACTGCTGCAAGTTGTACTAATTCTTCCTGAAACTCACTAAGCTTTGCATCTTCTTTTGACCCACCATCCCGCAACTTCACAGGTTCCGGCAATGTTACTGCATATTGCATCAAATATTTGAAGTAGTTGTAGTATGCAAGCAATCCATACCATACAAGAATGCATATGTATTGGTTTTGGTGGTTGTAGAATTACCAGGGCAATCTGTTCTGGGACTAGTTCTAGTCAAAATACCCTCAAATGTGCCCGCCCACGCATCACGCTTGGTTAGAAAGTCTTGTAGATTGAAGATCTTTTTAACAGTTGCTGGTATTGAGGAATGCTCAAACTCTGATGTTGGATATGGCCCTGACGGCCCGTGCAGGACTGCAATTTTTAATCAAAGGCAAACCTTTTAGTCAGTAAAAACGAAGAATATAAACTTCTCGACTAAACTTTCTTTTCATGCTTAGTCCTTGTATGATTAGACAATAAGTATACAAGCAAATTGGCCAGATGTTAATTTTAAGTTGTAGACCTTATGCTTCTGAGGGTTGAAGCTGTGACTTCTAAGTGATAATAGAATAACCTTTATTACCTATTCCAGGCTCAATCCAAGGAGAAATCAAGAAGGCAGGAATCCTGACACCAAGTCGATCAAACTTGAAGTAATAAGGCGCGGGGCCAACAAGATCATCAGGGCTGGGGACATCCGTAACAGGGGTTGGAACATGATCATAGAAACCACCATGTTCATCATATACGATCACAAACAATATTTCGTTCCATTGGGGACTAGACCTTAGTGCTTCATAGACTTCTTTAACAAATTTCTGGCCTTCTGAGACGTCGTGGGACGGGTGATCATCGTTTGCAGGTATGGACAGAAGGTCAAAGAACCTTTGCTCAATCACCACATAGTTTGGCAGCTTCCCTTCCTTACAGTGATTCTTGAAGTGCAGATCAAACTGGTGGAATTTTGGAAGGTACTTCAACTTTCTCAGGTTCCTGGCCACAACGAGATGTTACATTAATTGTAGTGCACGAGATACTATTATTTGTATTTTGGATGCTAATTAAATAACAATGCATTGTAATCAAATATGTTCTTCCAATGCATGATGAGAATATTAAGAACAAAAAAAAAAAAAGTCATGCATAATCATTAATTTGGGTTAACTCAAATTGGTCATCAATTACTGCGAGAGAAGCTAGGCATGTTAGATCTGCAATATGGCAACATAAAAAACAATTGGAGAAAAAAAAAAAGAAAGAAAAGACAATGCTGCACTCCTGCCATTTGATAGAAGACAATTGCATCTAGTAAAATAGAGAACAAGAAAATGTGTGTGTGTGTGTGTGTGTGTGTGTGTGTGTGTGTGTGTGTGTGTGTGTGTGATAGAGAAACAAATATAGCAATCAATTAATAAAAAATTAGACAGTATTTGCATCTAAACCAACAGCATGCCAAATTATTGGTTTTCCTTTTGTTTAATTAGGACTAGCGAGCAGAAAAAGAAAATTAATATATATATATATATATATATAATATTTTTATTTTTTTGGGAACATACCAACTTGCTAAAATGGGTAAAGCGTCCCGTTAGCATATTAATGACTCTGTCGTGCACCTTAATAAAACTTCAATTGCCAAACCAATCAAAATGCCCCATGCGTACATAGTGCTATGGTACAAGAAAAACAAAAGAGTTATGGGTCCAAAAAAAATGCTTGATTTACACGACTTCTCCCTTTAAGCCACGCATTTTCAATCTTATTGCCAATTTATTTTGTTGGCAGAACTTAATTTTATTTTTTTTATTGATTATTAGTTTCCAGCACGAACGAACAAGAAAGTTGAGATTCTTGTACTCCAATTAGTTAAGATGCCATGTGCGAATCCTTTCGTGTACTCTATTGTCAAGATAAAATGCAGCAACATCAATAACAGATTACTTACTTTTTTCCTGAAAAGCTGGAAGGAGGATGTGCCTTACGTGCACCGGAAGTTGGTAGATAGAGATAAATAGTCTAGATCTCGTTTCGTTTATCTCATCCACCAATAGCCGTGTCCACTATACATTTTCGCACCCCACGTACAACCAGTTTACACATAGCCAATTTCGATAAAAATCGAATGCAGATTACAATTATTTAATCGAGTAAATTATATTACTTGATATTGGAAATTCTATATTTTATAATTCCAAGCCTTGCTACCCTGCTATGACCCCTGAACATTAGTTCCAAAAAAAAATAAAATGTTATTGCCAATGGTACTGGAATTATCCTTAAAATTGAATGCCAGTTAGAGTTAATTTAACCAAAAACAAATGTGATATTGTAACATAAAATTACTAAGATTCAACCTTTATTTTCTTAGTTCTTATTCGAGAAGTCCACTTACATATATATATATATATAAGACAAGGATAGATGAGTTAAGATTCGAATCTCTACCTTTTTATTGACATAAATATAATAGACTAATTGATCTAAGTTGGCGGCATATAGTTTTAATATTCTGAAACATTATTTAAAAAAAAAATGTAGCAGTTAATCAATTTCCTTAAAAGAAAAAAAAATTTAAAAAAGAAAGAAAGAAGTGGTTATATGAGTGAGAGAGAGAGAGAGAGAGAGAGAGAGAGAGAGAGAGAGAGAGAGAGATATGTTACCTGTAGAAAAGAGTAGAAGGAGGCTCCTGATAGTAAATCCCAAAAGAAAGGCCTGCTTCATGTAATGAATCAAATAAAGTCTTCTGTGGCATTCCGGCTACAAGCTGCTTGGTATCATTGCTGGTCAACCCATGAGACGTCGCGGAATGCACGTAAAGCCTGTTGGGCTGCGTGGACGCTGGCATGGAAGCGAACCACCGATCACAAATGGCGAAGTTCGCCGCCAAGTCCTTGTAGACCGGCACGGCGTCCGGCTTAAACCCGTTCATGACCGTCTCTGACATTCCTTTCTCTATCCCCTCTGCGTTCTGAGCAAATCCATTCATTTTGGGAGGGAGCTTAGTGGTTAGCGCGGATTCCGTCCAGGCCACCCCGAAGACTTGCTCGTAAATGGCTTGGATGGAGTGGCCGGGATCGGGGTCGACGTAGGTGGACTGGTCGCGGAAGAAGAGGACGGGTGAGTTGGCCTCGGAGGTGGAAATGGGGTTGGATTCGGATCCTGTCACGCCATTGATTTCAGGGTTCAGCGCCTTGAACCAGCCCAGCATGTGATCGAATGAGCGGTTTTCTTGGACCAGAACCACCACCGTTTTGATGGGGTACGGCGTGCTGCCGCCGGAGATCTCTGCCACCATGTTTGCAGGTGGTTTTTGGAGGTCTTTGGACTCTTGGTTTGGTTGTTGACTTAGATTTTTTAGGCGTTGCTTTTGGAGTTTTGGTGTGCAGCGATGGCGTTTTAGGCTGGTATTTATATCTAGCGAGTAGCTAATTGAGGGAGTTCTGACTTGGGGGAAGAAAAAAAATTAAATTATAAGTTATATCAGAAGACACGTAAAATGGACGTATAATTAATATATACGAGTATTATAAATATTAATTACAATTAATAATTATTATAAACTCAAATTTATTTTACGTATTTTTATTATTCTTTTGTTCTAGATTTCTTTATATTTTTATTATTATTATTTTATATTTATTTGTTAATTGAGACACAACTCCATACCTAATTCTAAAGATATTGAAAAATAAAATAAAATCTGTGGATTACGTGGAGTAATGATGATTAGAGGAGAAAACACATGTTTGAGAATCTAATATAAATTATTAGCAAAGATTTTAGGACCTCCCCTCCCATGTGACCACTCGAAATTACCAAATAATTGATAATGGTAACACATAATTAATGGATCCGATTTTCTATGATAAAAAAAAAAAGAACATAAAAATTAAAATGAGTAGCTTGTTGTATAGCTTGTGACCAATTGTGTTATAAACCTAATTCAGCTAGGAACATAAATATTTCAAACGAGTGAACATACGTAAGAGTCAAGAAATTCATTCAACAATTCACATATTTTTTATTTTATTTTTTTTAAAAAAAATAATTTAGTAATATTTTTATTAGATTAGTTGCGCGCACCAATACGGAATTCACTTCATTACTCTAATGCATCGTGACTACAATGTTTCCAATTATATATTTTTGCTCCCTGCCGCTTCTCACAGCATGTGTCTGTGACGTGCACAACACGGCAAGATTATCAAATTTAGGCGCAGGTGGCTAGACGTTGGTGCCACTTGCTTGCTATTGTTTGTGAAGATGGACGCCCGTGGCTTTTGATACAGACTCACACGTTAGAGTATTGTGATCTATATATTCTTATATGTAATAATATATGAAAATATATATATATATATATATATATAAATACAACTTAATAGTGAACATGCTACAATTTGCAGGTCCAGGTCCTTTACATTGTTCTTATAGTTTATATGATTTTTTTTATATATATAAAAAAAAAGTATTGGTAGTTGATGATTAGGATAAGCTTTGGGTTAGCAGAAAGTTCAATTTAAGGCCAATTCAAGATCAGATTGAAATTGCTGTATAATCGCATCTCATTCAAAATTGAAAATCCGAAATTTCCCTTCAACGTTGACCAAAAGAAATTCTTTTCTTTGAGCTTGAAGATTTTTGTGAACTTAGTACTTTCAAATCCCATTTTCCCCTTAACGTGAGCGGCAAGTTGATGAAACTTTAAAAGCAAAAGAGGTTTTTTTTTTTTTTTTTTAAGTCCATTAAAAGATGTATTAAGATAATTTTTTTAATTATTTTTACAAAATTTATGTATTTTTTTCAAGTAAAATTTTGAAAATAAAAATTTAAATTCTCCTTAGTAAAATGTTTTTGGTTTTTTTTTTAGATCATTTTCTTCCCTTTTTATATTTGATACATCTATGAGTTGCACTTCTTGAACAAAGGAGATCTTATCTTGTGTACCATCCTCCTAGGGATGAATTTCATACATTTACGGATGAGTCGCCTAATTGCTTTGTATGTGAGGTGTGTTATTTAATATGGGTTAAATACAATCTTTTTCTTTCTTCTTTTTTTTGTTTTATGGATTTGTAGTATTGAATTAATTAAAGTATTCGTAATGACTAATGGGTTACCCGGCTTGCTAGTTTAAACTCAAAAACTCAAACTTTAATTAAAGACTGATAAATAAAATTGCACAATTGGAGTAATCCTACTCTTTTCATAAATTGTACCTTAAAATATGTACGTATAGGGTTGGCGAAGACCACATGTTCCAACATGGTAAAAGAAGTCATGCCTTTAGATAAGAAATCGCCCATAGTTTTCAAAAGCATACATGGGGTGGAGCCTGAGCTTTGGATATAAGCTATGCAAACGAATAGAAGCATATCCTGTGCGTGATTATCTGAAATGTAATGAATAATAGTCAAACGATTTTTGAGCTTCTAGTGGAACGAGGAAAGTAATTGCCTTTTTCTTTAATCATAATCTATCTATCAACAAGTAAAGGCAGCCGTCTTGTTTCTTCAATCGTAATTCATTATTGGTAAGCATGCCATCTAAGCGTGATTACAGAGGATATTAACGTTTTCTTGCATAGTAAACTTGTCCATTTTATTAGTGTTGACTTCCTCCTCAACACTGGTAATGAAAGAGATCGTCTTTGCAATAACCAGATTAAGCAATCAAGCATGTGCACCCAATTATAATTCAATAAGTATTCATCCATTCAGATTGTACACATTTGCTTCGAAGCCCTCCATGTCGTCTCTCACCTCATCTCATCTCTTACACAACTCCCTCACATTTATCAATTTATCTCTTAGTGTCTGGTGCGATTAGTACAATACCACCACCGTCTTCTCTCTCTGTGTTTTTTTTTTTTTTTTGATAATAATAATAATAATTTTACACTCTCCAAAATAAATATTTTTGGTTTTATTGTATACATTATATATAACATCCATGCATAGTCATTAATTGACAACTAAGTTGTAAGGATGAGGGGGTCGTTTCTAAGACTGCCCTCAACTGGTCAACAAACTGTGTCCATAGAACAAAATTGATTGACTTTGGATAATTCTTAAATAGCTGACTTAATTCTCAAAACAAAAGCTATTTCATATATATATATATATATATGTATGTATGTATGTATAGAGTATAGAATATTATATTTTTACACAAATTGGCATGAAAAGAAAACATAGTCCGTACTAATTATCATGTTAATTCAATATTTTTTTTAAAAAAATGATTTACTATTTAAATATTAATAGACATCACGATTTCTTTTATATCTAAATTAGATACAACAATAAATTATTAATTTTTTTATATTTATATAAAAAAAATGAGGTTAATACACGTGCAAAACGACCTTATTTTGCAACTATAATTTGAAAACTTTTCTGGTGAACGAGAAATGCAATGCTGTGCAATTGAAAACTATAAAGCAAGGGACACAGGATACCAATTATTACCATGGGAGGATTTTGGGCCATTATAAAGCCCACTCTTTAGCCTAAAAAAGCCTTTTCCTCTCATGAGCAGAGCCCAATTGACAACACGCTTTAAAGTTTGACCTCCAGGCGGAGTACGGATCCGGAAAGATTAATATAGCTGTTGGACTGGCCCATCTCATTCTAGGAGGAATAAGCTCAAATGTAATTTAGCAATATTTTGTCACAATTTTACCAGAAATAACGATTATTAATTATTAAATGGTTTGATATTTCTACTAAAGAATAGTATTTTTTTTAAAAAAAAAAAATTGGCTTGTTATTAAAAGAAATTTGTACGGCTGGATTAGTGATTCCATAACAATTTGCTCTTCATTTATGGTTGCGATCAACTTGGGCATAAGTGTTTAAAAATTGTAAGTTTTTGTAAATTTTGTAATTTTTTTTGTATTTTCATTTTAATTTTAAATTTTTAAATTTTTTTATAATTTTTTGATTTATTTTTATGAGAAGTGATTTGATCATTAAATACAATCAAATACATAATGGAATATTAATTTAATTAAAAAAAATTGAAATACAAAATGAAAGTGTTTTAGTTTTCTGCAGTTTGCTGGATATATGACAAAACAACTTGGGACCAACTTGATTGTCTTACTGAAGTAATTCTCCAAAACACCACTTCCTTGCTGAACCACCCTCTTTTTGGTGCATTTCTCACACATTGATGGGTGGTCTCAATAAAAAATACAATTACTATCACTTTGCTGTGACAAACTCCACCCAAAGCATATATGTATATATATATATATATATATAAAGTTTTTCAAATTAAATCAAACAAGCAGTATATAATTAGCATAAGACTTGTCATCAAATTACAGATTATATCTTCAACTGGTCACATGCTACAAATTGGGTTGAGATAAGTTCAAGCAGTTCTCATCACAACTTTTTTACCACAATCACATAGTATAATGGTTGGCTTATGCAAAGTATTGATGGAACCAAAAACAAAAAAAAAACTTTCTAAGATTATTTATTTTTTATTTTTTTTTGAAAGAGGATGGAAGAATGAGGAGTAAGTCTCAGAGTTCACATGAGTAAAGTTTGGAGCAATGGGTTTCAGGATAAGAGGATTAAGATTTTTCAACCAGCAATCCTCTTCCTGTGATAGAAATAAACAGCATCATTTGATATGAAGCAGTATCTTCAGAATTGAAGGTTTACGTTGTTTCATTGATTTATTATTATTATTATTATTATTATTATTTATAGAGTAAAATACTCAGATTCCATCATTGTTTTGTATTTTATTTTCTTAATTAAATTAATGTTCCGTCGTCTATTTGATTGTATTTAACAATCAAACTGTTTACTATCTAAATAAATTACAAATTGTAATGAACTTTAAAGATTTAGGACTAATATAAAAAAATACAAAGAGGTTGAGGATTATTTAAAAAATAAAAAATAAAAATTGCTGGTTGGTCATCCGCTAGCTATTTCCACTATTTTTTTTGGGGAATACCAAACACTTCTGGACAGCTGATTGGAGGTGACCAGCCACAACCGGCCCCCCAAAACGGCTCTACCAAACATGCTCTTGCAAAGTAACAGCGACATTTAAGCAAACTGGAAATTAATTATTTTTGTTTTAAAAAAATAAAATGTAAAAGGTACAACAGGTTGGCCAGGTACTATTATTGTACATACGGTCTGAACAGCCACTCCTAGATGATAACAGCTTTATTTATTTATGTAACAAAGAGAAAAAGAAGAAGAAGAAGAAGAAGAAGAAGAAGAAGAAGAAGAATGGTTTATTTAACTAAGTTTTCATCTCAAATAAAAAGAAAAAGACGGAAAAGTTGTTTAATCGATTTTCATATTAGGGTCTAAATAATCAATGGTTGCAACTGAACCAACCACTTTCATAGCTTTGGGAAGGCCCAGTCCATAAAACAATTGATGATCATGGTAGGTGTGGTGTGATCTCTCCAATGAATTTTAAGCAATTTTAATTAGACACGTAAGCGCTGCATCAAAGAAAATGGCTAACATGACCAAACACGATTCTTATTAAACAATACATTTTCACAATTTCTGCAAGGTGCCATCCGTGGATTGCAAGCATTAGGAGAGTCAACGCGCAATGCTTTAATTTGTTTTTTTTTTCTTTCTTTCTTTTTTATTTATTCATTTTTTATTTTTTTTATTCTTTAGAAAAGGGAAAGTAAACTACCCAGGAAACCAAGGTGGGGCAGCCAATTATGTAATGAAATTCTATAAGGGTCAATCCCCAATTCAGTTAATTGGAAGCATTTTGAAGGGTCACTTCGAATCTTTAGGAGAGAAGTATGAGTGTTAATTATTGGAAAAAAATGATGCATTTGTGTGATTTACAATTTAATGATGCATTTCGGGAGATCTAAGACTATCTGCTCCCTTTGCAAGCTGATACCTCCTTGACTCAATGATGGACAAAAAGCCTGGAAACGAGGGAGAAGAGAAATAATAAATGGCAGAATAGAGAGAAGCCTTCTGTTAGTGGGTGGAAGCAGTTGAAGAGTAGCTGTGTTCCCATCTCCACGACTCCATTCCTTACATTTCCATGTAGGTCCATTGTCAAGCCCTCAAGTTGCCAGCACTTTTTGTAGGGCGTACGAATATGGCATCTTTTTATAAATTGAAAGCAAAAGGAAGATCAGGCATTGCTGTTTTGAACAGTCACTTCCCATTTTTGGCCGAATTACCTTTTCAGAAAAAGTTATATATAGACAGGATGAATTGAATACCTACAAACTCATTTCAATGCATTGAATTATTATTAACTCTTGGTCAAATGTTTTTAGTCTTTTCATGTATAGTCAGAAGTAATAATAAAAATTATAAATATACATTTAATAGTTATTAAATTCATAATAATTAAATATGGGCTTACATCTAGAACTAATTAAATTGACAAATGGTCTCTTAAATCTTAAACTAATGAATGAATTACTTGGATTCTGTCACAACAAGCAAACCCCAGTAATGGCAATAGAAGGCCTCCTGACTCCTTGTCCTTCAATGAAGCATTCCTTAGTTAATTACAACAGAATTCTTTTCAAATAATAATAATAATAATAATAAAATAGCACAACTACACAAGGCAATTAACATTCTTTGCATTGGCTACCTGAAATTTCAACACAACTATCCATTCAAAAAAAAAAAATAATAAATTAATAAAAATTAGACGTTTATAATTTATCAGCCAAACTCCTGTTGGCCGAGTAACTGAGGTCCCACTATATTATGTCATTTATGTTTACCAATGTATTAGGAAGTGAAAGTGGCAGCTGTCAAGTGAATTTGCACCGTCATTATTGCCTCGTTTTTTAACTCTTTTTTTTTTTTTTTTTTGGTAAGTTGTTTCATGTCCTAATATATATCTAGCTGGCATTACTTTGGATCTATCTACCACATTGCGAAAAATGGCAACGCAATCATAGAAGCAGAGAAATATAGCATGGCTAATACAATCATTCTTTTTTCTTTTTTTTTTCCTATACAAAGCTTACTGTGAGTTTATAGAAGAGTTAGGTATACTCAACCTTGCTTTCGTTGCTTAACCATCAAAATAGATTCGTCCTTCCATTCTAATGAAAAGGAAGTGAATTAATTTTCTTTTGGTACATAGAAGAAGTGAAAAGGGACTTCTGCAAAGATGATAGTTTCAGGTAGGTCATCAGGTTATAGCAACAGGGATAGAGTTTTCCCTTTCAAGAATGTAGATCTCCATTGACAGCCTTTAATTGTTAAATTATAAATGTATATATAGTGATGGTGTGCTTTCTATATATAAGAATAGAGAGGTAATGATGGTTTATACATCAACTGAAAAGGAAAAAAATTAAAAGAAAGACAAGGATTCTGATCTATATGTTCAACTGGGGAGCATAGAACTCCTACCTTTCTCGCACCCATTGAACATATATCTCCCTGTGGAGATCGATCTCTTTGTTGCAAGAGGACTTCTAACCAAATTGAAGATCCCACTTCTGTACTTCTCTGTCTCTCTTATTTGACGGTGATCATCAGCATCTTCTTCTTCGTTAATGTCTAACACATCAGCAATCAAAAGTTGGTTTTGGCATGCAGCAAAATTCAGTGAAACTGACCTTCTCATTTGTTGGATTGGATCTTGCCTAATTTCAATCATGTTTTCACTTGGCTGTACACTCTGTACATGTCCTAGACCTTGGAAGATTGGAGACTTTGGCACATCATCACCAACAACAGAACTAACAACAGCTTCTTCATGAACACTGCCTTGCAAATCCTGGACCACTATAACAGTATCGTTACTCCTCTGTTGGTACTCCAGGGTGGATACACTAGTATTAGACTGATTTTCTTGGCCTGAAGCCGGTGCTTGACTAGGCAAAACGTTAGCAGACACTATATTGGCACGACACAGAGGACAGCTTGCATTAGTCTTTAGCCAAGTATCAATACAAGGGACATGAAATGCATGGCTGCACTTGGGCAATAATCTCAAGCACTCATTCTCCTGAAATTCACTTAGACAAACTGAGCAATCTGTACCGTCAACAAAACCATCACCTTTCTTGTAATTGCACAACGTGATGGACTTAATAAGTGACTCATCTAATCCACCTGAAGTACCTTGCAATGCTTCATTTGTGGCTTGATCATGATTTTCATTCAATTCCAAGCTACCGTCATCCTGTCCTCGCCGCCAGCAGTACTTCGAAATAATGGTGAAATAGCTTACCAATATGAAAGCACTTGCCAAGATGCCAATAATTGCTATAACAAGAGGGGAGAAATCAGTGCTAGAACCAGCATCTCCAGGGGTAGAAGGAGGTGGGGGAGGGAAAATGACATAGCACCATTGACGACAATAAATGCTGCAGATCCCTTGCGAACAATCTTTATAGGGATCATATAGTGGCCAGGGGTTCTGGCTGTCAACAGAACTCATGTTTGTTCAGTACCGATAACCTTCTCAATTTGGTCCAGTCATGGTAGGCCTTAACTTTCCTCAATATTTCCACCATGCCCAAGTTAGAGAGAGAATAGGAAAAGAAAGGCTAGTGGCAATAGAAAAAGAGAGGAGCTTAGTTGGGAAGATAAACAAAGCAGAGGTCAGATGTTGAAGTGTCTCTCTCTCTCTCTTTTGTCACTTTATTCTTTTTTTGTGGCCTATGATTTGTAATTTCTTTTCTTTTCCTTTTTCTTTTTATTCAATTTTTCCTGCTTTGGCTTTGTTACACTGAAAATAATGATTTGTTGACTCACCTTATTGATTTGTGGGTTTCTGTTGGTATCAACCGAATAATCAATTGGAGTTGTAACATCCAAGCTAAATTGGTTGGTAAAGTGTAGGTGAATGGCTTCTTAGCATTTCCTATGGAAGCCAACCACACTTTCTACTAACAGGTACAGCAAAGACTTGGCACTTTACGATTGAATACGGGAATAGTTCCAAACATCTGACTCTTCTAACATGGATAAAATCTAGGAATAACTGCACAATGGTCCCTAAAGAATGATTGTCTTTGAAAAAATAATAATAAAAAAAAAATCCAATTTTCCCTGGAGTTTGCTTCATGCATTACAATTTAATCCTTCTGTCAAACGCCTCAATTGTGAAATACTTTCACTAATTTGTTCTTGAAGTTCACTGTAAAAATGCTTTGATTCAGGATATTTTGTTTTGAACTTTTGTCTCCATGATTCATTCTTATTAAAGACTCAAACATTCCCAAAAAACAAATCACAACTTTTAATGGTGTTTTTATGATTTTCTGTATTGTATTTCAAGCTTCAGATTTCCTAGGCTACTTAATCATCTGATGCTTGGATTAAGAGAGGAGACCTGACTTCGTAGCAGTTCAAAGCTCTACCTTCTAAGGCAGCTAATACAAAGCAATTCAACTAATAACAATAAAAACTTTGAAAAATAGGGCATATATTGAATTTGACACGTGCAAAAGTTTGAAGAAGAATTAAATTTTGTAATTTTATCTCTCTATTTTTTTTTTTGTAAAAAAAAAACAGTTTTTATAATTTAAATTCGTTATATGATCACAATAAAATAACTTTATTATCATTATTCACCCTTTTAAGTCTCATCATAAGATACTAATAAAATTTTCCCCATACTGAGAAAAAGGGCTCCCCAAATTGACAAAAAGCTTTCTCTAATTGCCTACTTAAGATTAAGTAGGGACAAAAGCAATTATCTATCATCATGGACTTGATGAAAGTTCAAATATTTGGCCTCATCTATGACATCATGCATCGCATTCCTTTAAAGTTATGATAATGAATAGGATGTGCTACCAAAGATCTAGCACAAACATAGAACTACTTTTTTTTTTTTTTATATTCACTAAACTAAAGTGGATGTAATGGATATGATCACATAAACCAGGACACAGTTGGATCAATGGACAACGACATTTTATGAGTTTTCTGGCATTATTTCTCATAAACCAAGTAGTTAAATGACCATCTGACTAAAACCTATGGTGACTTTCATTTGTACTAACCTATGACTGCAAAAACACGGCAATAGTGCTGAAAATTACATGGCAAGAAAATCATGTGGTACCCTGTATGCTATATTCTATGTGCTATCCACCATCAACAAGTGAGTTGAATACAATATAGTACAGTCAAAAATATAGATGCAAAACTTCTGGTAGCTTTATTGTCTTCTCAGCTTCAGTGTGAACGAATATTCATTATGAAGACTAGACAGAAATAGTGGCTAGTCCATGGTTCTATGCTCTACCCTTCCTCTTGTCATCCAATGCCTGTTCCAAAATAACACACCATGTAGGATTACAAAAACAAACTACTATTAACGCTCATTAAACCTCAAATCCAGAGAAAAATGAAAAAGATGGTTCTCTCTTTAGAGGGAGGATGGATCCCCGGACAATCTCAGGTGACAGGGTCTTGGGGAGAATGAATTAGATAAAAGTGAAAAATTGTGTAAGTTACACAAACTTTATAATCTAAACCTTTTGCATAATATGATTTTTGTTATATCATCTGCTGCACTAATGGTCAAAGTTCTAATCATCTACTTCACAGATATCAAAGTCTAATCACAATTCTCTTAAACTAAACAGAATAAAAGGGGAGGGGACCAACGTGATTGGCCTAAAATCCTAATGTCAAAGATCTACATGAACAGACTACCAAATACAGACTTGATTCAACAAGACGGTCAATCTATAAAATAATACAGAAATTCCATATTCAGCATGTATATGTTGGATGCATTTCCCCATTCATGGACACTCTGCATGCACTCAAGTAATGTGCAGGCATGCATTTCTGCTCAGATTTGTTCAAGCTCCAACATGTGTTAATGTAAGAACACACATTAATGAATAAGATGAGATAAGTGAGACCAATTCTGTAAGTAGATAGGATCATCCTTCTCCAAAGGGTTACAAACTCAACCCCAGATGAGGATGCAACAAAACTTGCTCACTTCAAGCAGCATTGGAGAGAAAAAAGATTACCTTCTTTTGGAACATTCTCATGGTCAACACAACAGTATCCCGCTTTCTGCAAAAGGATATGAATGGCTTCATATGAGATCAGCAAATAAATTCTTAGAGAAGATGGAAAACAATTGAGACAGTTGTTAGTAACTCTATGCCCCCAATTTGCAAAAGCTATAACATATTTTTTAACAATAAAAGGTGATTTGGCATTTGTTAAGCCCTGTAAACCTATATTCCATGAAATAATTTTTTTAAAAAGAACATTGAGAACCAATTACATGTGTCAAAGGAAAAATTGCAGCAACAGAAGTTAACCTACATTATCTAATCAGCTACTAATAACAAATAATTAGAATAAATAAAAGCAGCCAAATATCAGAACTTATGGATTTATTATTGACCATTACAACCTCAAGATGCATTTAAAGACATTCAAAACCGAGGGTTATCTATAACAGAATAAGTGCACTACTGGAAGTCAAACATGGACTAAAAAAGTCACTGTTCCTTTGACCACAAGAGATTTTTCTATCCATAATAGATCCTTGCACCTTTTATTCTATCAATATTTCTAACCTCATTTTTTTTTTAATTCCCATCCAGATAAAAAGTTTCTTAAACTGGTCTATTTCTACAGCAAGTCTCTTTAAACTGAAAAGTTAACAATGGCATTTTTTTTTTCAGTTTATGCTCTTATACAAAGAATGTCCTATACAAGTTCACCCTGTGTCTTTTAACCTCTTTGTAATTGCAGAAGATTGTTATACAGTACCATATAGGCTATGGAATAAGTGGCATAAACAAGCAATTTCTCAATTAACACCAACAGAACTATCGTAAGACCAAAGCAGCTACCTAATGCAAACTCAGCTCAACATGGTTAACTCAGACAAACAGCTTGAGCCCAAATTAGTTCATGTCACCTTTCCCTTGATATGACCAGAAGAGACTAGCCTGGTCCCACAAATTTTCGCTAAGAGGTCCAAGATCCATAAACCTTTATCAAATTCTCTTTTCATCTTCCCTCATTTTGCTTTTCTGCCATCTCTGTACTTTAATATGAGTGGCAACATGGAAGTAACAGGACAGTCTCCTCTCTCTCTCACATCCCCTTCCCAACACACCCACACGCACCAGTTGTTACATTTATATCAACGGTATTCTGATTGGCAAAGCACAAAAACTGATAGTAGAAGTCAAACATGAAAATAAATGACCTTACATTCTCAATTATGACCAACAAACATGTAACAAATGCAGTTAAAATTTATTTCAGCATGAAAACCTGAGATTCATTAAAAATTACCTAACACTATATGTACTGAGAGGATGAGAAGATCCATCAGAACATGCTAAAACAAATTGTGTGGAGAGCCCTGAAGGAATTTTTATCTGTGATATCAAAAACACAGCAAATGGCATCAATTTCCTTCCACCCTAAATATTGAACTTTCGCGATAAACAATTTCTTTAACATTACTACAAGGATGAAAAACATTCAAGGCATCTGGAAATGGAAGCAAAAAGGCTTCTAATCAACAAATCCTCAGGTAACCATGTCTTTGGAATATTTGAAAAGTCAAAGCTAAAACCAGCCAATATAGCATATTTTAATATTTTTTCAGAAGGTATGAATGCTTTAGATAGGCATTTTAAATATCAATACCAGTGCTCAATCCCTAGTTTGTGAAAACTTTATATTGGTCCAGAATGTTCCCTAGGGATTGTGGACCTTACTTCAATATGCTAACAATGCATGTCCACCAAAGGCCCGCCACTTCTCATTGGGAGAACAACAATACAAGGAAAACAGAAAGGAAAAAGGGACTGAAATCTTGTTTCAAAAGTATGAAGGAGCTTAAATTAAAGAATACAAACCAGTAAGTCCTTTGAAAATTTCTCTGAGATAACTATAGTTTTCGTGCTATTGCTCTTAATTTGGTAGCCTGACTGCCACAAAATTAAAGTTGTTGGCTCCCAATTATCTGATGGGTCCGTCTGAAAAGAAAAGTAGTAGTTTGTTGCATTATATTTGAAATGATGGAATTGGCCATAACATCATGCAGAGAATTTTTTTAAGTCTAAAAGAAGTTCAAGAAACAGATATGGTGATCATCATAAATTCCATTTATGAGCTTAGGAAACACCTGCATGTAGTGTAGTGATATACCAAGAATGCAAGGATCAACAAGCTTTGATTTAATCAATTTCAATGAGAAGAAAAACATCACAATGTAAGCCTAAAACCTTCCACTTCTATTATAATCTTCTAATCTGACACTAAGCCTTAGTCAACTGAGAATGGTAAGTGTAACTGCATGCACTAAATAAATAAGATCATCCTACTTTATCCATAAACTAATGCCAAGTTATAGGTATGAGACAGCAATGACATGCTAACAGAAAGACAAGAACTAACAAACTTTTCTATAACATAAAAGTTTTTCTAAACAAAATGCAACCTACCAGCAAGAGAATATTGAACATGGCTTCTCCTTTAACGATATAAGTGTCAATCTCCTGTTGCATTTCTGGGTCTGCAAAGTAGATAATTAGAAGATTGTGCAATAATTTATGATTACATTCTCAAACAAGAGAGTGATATATTAAACCAAAAGAGCATGATACAGAATATACAAGTGCTTAAGCATGCCCCATTAATCCGCAAAACTCATGTACAACCTACAGTGTGGGTGAACCATTCAAACAACCCTTTTAACGCCAGAATATATTGACAGATAGAAAATGCAAACTTCACATGCATAAGGGAGTATCACTAATAATTATCTATTTAACTTCTCTGCACAAATCTCAAAACCCAGATGAGATTATTTTGTTTACAACATACTTACCACATTTTATTTTGTTCTGACCATTAGCAAAAAGCCTCACTAGTTCCCCCTGATAAAAATAGAAAGTTACAAAACAGTATTACAAAATTTTCATCCATTAAAGATGTAGATAGCTACATTTACCATTAAACCAGAAAGCTCTTAATGCAGCAAATCAAACAAATAGATGCTAAAAAGAGAAAACCTTCATTTTTCTACACCAAGTTGGACTAACTACCAAGTATCTAGTGATGCAAAGCCTTTAAGTATATCTTCAAGCTACAAAGGTAGTATAAGTAAAACACTACTTGAATTAAACAAAAAGTCACCTTCCACAAAGTCATCAATGTAGAGATATGCAATTATCCAAATATACATGAAGGTAATTTGATAGCAATAGTGGGAACATACTCCATCTAGATGCTTGAAATTTCACATTAAACTTCAACCCAAAAAAATAGCCATTCACTTTGATGTCTTTGAAAAGTAAGCTTCTCTTACATAACTCAATAACTTAAGATACATGCCTTGATCAAATGCTAGGTAGGTTGTAAAGGGATCATTATTTCATTGCTAACCTGATGGCCATGGTCATCCATCGGTATACACTCAACTGCAATCAGCTTATCAATGTCATCAGCAGTAACAACATATTCTGGGTTTGTTGCTCCTATATCAAGTATACCAATAATATGTCACAAATATGCTATCCAATTTTGAGTAAGACACTTCTAGAATGTTAAATGCTCATTTAATTCCTTACCTTCAATATACTGCCTAGTGCCATCCTCTAGATGATGAACCCATTGAAACATACAAAGAGAAGTTCCACGTACTGGATATCCACATCCAAGGAGTCTTTCCCCAGGTGTAGCATCACCAATAATTTGAAAACCCTCTATGCCAGGACTCTCTGAAATATGATTCATATTGAATTTCACCAGAGGTCATTGGAAAACAAGTTTTTTTTTTTTTCTTTTTTTCCTCCACAGAAACAAAGCTCATGAAAATTTTCTATATTAAAACTGCCCTCACCTCTTGAGACAGAAGAAGCAACTTGATCACGTGTGCTAGAAGGACGAAGCAAGTCCTCTCCTGCTCCCATATTTGCTGTGCCTTTAATGGGAAAATTATTAGACATACGGTCAGACACATTCCTGCAAAAATTTTGGTTAAGGAATCATAACAACTGAATCGTCAATCAACATATTAGAAGTGATCAAAACCAATTGTTCACTTAAAGAAATAAATATTAGAAAAAAAAACATTGAATAATCATTGGACCTCAATGCAATTCACCCAAAATGTTTGAATCTAAGGATCATCTTTATAATCACAGTGAAAGCCAGGAAAGATAGTGTCCAACAGATCTACTGATATTGCATGCAGAAAATAGAAAAGCAAGCATATGTTGACATTCTAAACCTAAGAAAATAATTTGAACGTCAATTTGCAACTAAAAGACATGTAGATCAAGAAAAGAGATGCATATTCATGTGGATAATTGGTCCAAAAACATATTCTAATTTGGTACAACTTGAAAAACATTTAAAATGGTGCTTAAACCCAGAAGCAGTGGCCAAAAAGAAACCAAATGCAAGATAATAGTTAGCAACCAAATCACATGTTGATCCATCAAGAAACTTGGAGGAAAATAAAATCATTATTTACCAAAGAACAAAAAATGTATCTTCTACAATTGTGTATCATGGTAATTCACAGGATTATGCAAGAGAAGCAGCACAAGAAAAAGAGAAGCATTTGAAATGAACTTACCATACATTTGAAAATTAAAGGCAATAAAGCCTGTGTTACAATTTACAAATTTACTGACAGTTTTCCAACATCCTGAAACCCATCATATAAAAAGACTGAAGCACTTAGTAGAAACAATGGATACAGGAACCCACCTGTCAGGCTTGAATGAGAACTCCAAATTGCTGCTGTTGTTTAAATACCGGTGCATCCCACCATTAATTATCAAACTTGCCTTATCTTCTGGATATTGCTTCATAATATCTGTTGAATCCAGAGGTTGTCCATTTGTATGGTGATTAGAAGGAGAATCAACTAGTTGACCCTGCAGTAAGGGAGCAAGCAAATTCTAAACATTAAACATTGATGGTGACATGGTAAAGCCACATTGGTGTAATTTGGAATTTAGAACTTGGAATAAGAAGATGGTAATCAAGTAGTTAACATAGTAATACCGTGGATTGAGGAGGAACTTTAGCCATCGACATGCCAGAATGATCATAATCATTGTTGTTGTGTTCCAAGTGGGAACCTGTTATTGATGTCAATTCTTTTATTCTTTCCTGTGACAAAGATAAGCCCATTCTTATCATTGTTTTGAAATAAAAATGAACAGCATCTAACTGCATACAACATGAATCAGATAAATGGAAGGATCAAAAGTGGTGTGAAGCAAGGATATAAAGAGTGAACTCAGGAAGGTGCACGTGACTTTAAGGGTTTTACTTTTCTATCCAAACAAGCAAAAATGGCACTTGCACAGAAAAAAATAAGAAATATTCTATGCCTAGAATATATATTTGCAATCGTGATAAGTATAACGCATGCTTACATGTGAAGTTCTAATCTTCCATTGCATCTCATCATGTAGGCACTACAAAATAAAAAGAAAAAGTAGAATATCATATAACTATTAGTGATGGATGATAGGCACACACATTTCACTATAAACAAAGCTCTTAACAAGTGGCTATTAATTAACAAAAGAGTAAACACAGAAAAAAAATCAAATATTGTCAATATCACGTATTGACACCAAATTTTGAATCCTGGTGACTGGAGTACACATTGTGACATTTGCATTTAGGTGGTAACAGAGAGGATAAATAGAACAGTGGGAAATAATTTAGGTTTTGGTACCATCTTAGAGATCTCGGTAGTTCACAAGCCTTGGCATTAGGATTGACTGTCAAGGCTTTGTCCTACAGAAAATCATAAAAATAGAACCTCTATCTTTTAAAGCTAACTCAAGATCCATATTTCCCTAAGAACATTTCACTAAATAGTGGAGGTGGTTCCCATGCTACATTGATGCATGGTTTTTATTAGACATGGTCATTTATTGGTTCTGAAGGAAAAAGAATGGAAAGGTGAGGAACAAATATTTGACAAATAGGAAATAGTCTTTGGTGAACAGTTGGTACCTTTATGCTGCTGGAAATAGAAGAGGCATTCATTACACGAGGCCAAGATCCATATTCAGCCAATAAGCCCAGCAAGGAAGACATGAGAATATATCTCTCATCGTCTACAACCTAGAGAATGAGTAAATCACAAATAGTTGGAATTTACCCTATCATATTAAGAACAGAATGGCTAAGAGGAGAGAAATATAGAAGAAAAGATCAAAAAATTAAGGAGCACGTAGGAAAATAATGTAACCATATTGAATTCCAGAAAATTCAAAGTATGACACATTACTCACTGAAAAAATCATGTTGACAATCAGAAAAAGCCACACAAAATAGCAATAATTTATCTATGTAACATGTAATTCGCAGCACCAATTGTCATGGAAAAAAACCCGGAACTCCATGTTAGATTCCATGCAGAAAATGATGTAGGCATTCTTTCATAAGTATTCAAATGAGAAATATTATATATGTACCATATGGATGACTTGCATAAAGTTTGCAACTGATCATCCCCATTGCAAACTCTTGTGGAAGAAAAATATAAGTTAAAATATTAAAAAAGAGTAAAGGAGTAAAACTAGATCAAATATGACTCAACATGGAAGGTCTGTAATCCATCAGGACCTTACAGTGGATCCAAATCTTGCTGCTTTAAAAAGCCAAAAGAAAGATGAGGACAATATAGATATACCCACGAGAGATGACTGGGTCATAAAAAGCAAGTCAGTCTAGTTAATTAATGAGAAACACAATATGCAAAGTACTAATGGAAAAAAGTTTATGATGAAACTTTCCTCTTCATTAGAACAAAAAATAATAATAATAATAATATATATATATATATATATATACAAAATCCTCTACTTCTCTGAGAATGCAGAGCAATTTGCATTCATTCACTGAAAATGCGGACTAAAATATTTCACAGAGGATGCAGAATAAAAGACTGTTAACAGCACATTTGAAGTGCGCAAAAATATCCATTTGTTTTGTGATGCTATAATATAGCTTCTCCAAGGGCTGCTGACATAGATGACCAAAACCTTGTGAGAGACACAGAAATGTGGACATTTATAATTTCGCATGTGATTCAAACTGATTCCTAAAAGAATTATGGCAGAGCCCCTAAACTTACACATACTTGAACTAAGACCCCAATTTGTTTCAATTTCCATCAATATCCTTGTCCTCCATGACTGCACACCCAAGAAAGGCAAATGAAAGCCCTCCTCCTTCTCTTACCTCTTCCCATTAAACAGCATAAATATGCCTTTGATTAGGTCCTGTTTTGGAGAATGCATTTTATCCATGATTCTGCCTTTAAAGGTCCAAGTGATTTCAGAGATCAAAGATCGTACTTTTTGGAGCCTGATGCAGAAGACAAAAACAAGACAATACATTTCACCTTTCAGGAACATAACTTTGAGAGTTGTCTTTCATCAAAGTAGTTCCCCCTGATGCAAATTACGTCTGAATAAATATCTATTTGCCTATGCAAGAATTAGATTAAAAAAATTATTATTATTATATAAAAATTTTTAATTTATAAATTTATAAATTTATTATTTTTATAATAATTATTATTCACTTATTATATATATATAATTTTATATTTTAAAAATAATAAATAATAAAATTATATTAAAATTATTTTAACAAATCACAATTAATTTCTCTGAAAACAAAATTACCGGAGGTCAATGCCTTAAAATAGATTATAAATATATAATCGTTACAAAAATTAATTTATAATTTTTTTTTTATTTTTATAATTTTTATTTTAATATCTCATCTTTAGTATTAGAGCATTATTTTTAGTATTTTATTTTTACTCTAAAAATATTTAAAAAAGTTAGAATAAATTATTTTTATATACAATATAATAAATTTGATGATAAACTAATTAAGAAGTTAAATGATAAAATTATTAATAAGTTATCAAATATTCAATTAAAAGACGTTGACGATGAGATTAAATTAGATAATCTGTTAAAAATATTGATGATGTTATTAATTTACAGTATGATATTGCAAAGATAAAAATTTAGTTAAAATAATTATATTTTTAATTATTTATTTATTTATAAATATTAATAAATTTTAAATATATTTTTTAATTTTTTAAAATTAAATAAACATATAATAAAATTAAAAAAAAAAAAAACAGTAACAAAGTTATTGTTATAAGTCTAAGTCATCAAGTGCAGTTTAAAGACATTGTCCAAGAAAGTTTTACGAACCGTATTTGCCGAAGAGATGAGTCAAGTCAATGAAATGACTGCACTTATTGAAACGATGAAACACCACTAGAACGGTACGTAAGACAAGTTTTAAGTTAGTTTGAAAAATAAATTTAAATTAAAGTATAAATAAATGATAAGATTATTTTAATTAAAAAATTAATGATAATAATTTTTATTATTATATAAAAAATTTAAAATTTATTATTTTTATAATAATAGATAGTTAATATATATATATATATATATATATGTAAAATTTATAATTTAAAAATAATAAATAATAAAATTATTTTAATAAATTAAAAATTAATAAAAATTATAGACGTTCGATCTCTCGAAAAAATTAATTTTTATTTTTTTTATTTCTACATATCTTATTATTACGCTCTAAATCATAATTTAGAAACTCGATCAGAACTTTTTAAAATTTCTAGAAGACAACACTTTTTAAGTTGGTTGATGTTAATAATTTACACAAAGCATGGAAAAAACATCTAATACGACAAAAAGAAAAAAAAGAAGTAAAAAAATGAAGAACGCATATAGTACAAAGTAACGAGAGCATAAAAAAGGACATGGCACAAATAAGACACTGCTTACTGCTCTATACCTTCAAATCATTGGTCAATTTTAGATTTTCATCGAGATCACCTTTTCTGCGAACCAGTTCATTTAAGGCAGAAGTAATAGCCTCATTTTGCCTCTCGTCCATCGCCTA
Source organism: Kandelia obovata (assembly GCA_021464305.1). Classification (NCBI taxonomy): domain Eukaryota; kingdom Viridiplantae; phylum Streptophyta; class Magnoliopsida; order Malpighiales; family Rhizophoraceae; genus Kandelia; species Kandelia obovata. Next base: position 2,791,922 of record CM038472.1, read on the forward strand.
TCGTACAAAATAAAAGCCAGTATATAACTGGACCATATGACAAAACTGTTGCAATCAGAAGGAAAATCAGAAGAGAATGCAAATTCCAAGACAGACGCACCATTCTCAAGTCAGCAAATGTCCTCTCCAATATATATTTTTCGTTCAACAATTTCATTTCCTGACACCGAGAGGCCAATGAAATTCTAAACAAGTCAAAACTGTGACAACATAAAAACCAATAGCTATATGCAAATAATGACTTCAGAAAAAATTTCTTACCCTCCCACAGGCAGAAGCAATTTGTTCACGAAGTATTTGGATCTCTTCCTTTTGTGCTTTTACTCGCAAATACAACTCCTTATTTAGTAAACTTGAATTGTGTCAGAAAGAATATCAAGATCTAGAGTAACTATAGAATCATAACAAGTACGTGTTACTTAGCAACCATTACCATTGCCTCTCTGTCTTCTAAATAATTGATACTGTCATTGCCTTTTAACTTCCTCATAGAAAGATGTGCTGTTTCATGCCTAATGAAAAAAAAAAAAATAGCTGATTACATACTACACAAAATTAATTTGCATTATGTTTTAATTATTTGGAAAGGGATCTGACAACTGGTTTGCTTATTTACATAAGATTTTAACAATCTATTCCCACTCATAAGGCCATACCTGTTTAAAGAAACAGAGCATTGAGGTTGAACCACATTGTTATTGAGCCTTTCTGCGGTGTTTCTACCAGAGGACATTTCATTGGCTGTTCTAGGTCCTTTTCAAGGCAAACTCTGACTGCATGAAAGCTACAAAATTCCATGATCACAATTATGTTTTATTCTTCACATCCCATATTGGACCCTCAATCATTAGATAAAAATCCAAAGATGATGAGAGAAACAAAGAATATCATTACTGTATAAACAAAGTTTAAATGTAAGCATTATAAAATCTACAAGATTTTTTTAATAGTTTTTTTTAATTTATATATTATTTTATATAATTAAAGTTTTTATATAATTTCTTTTATATAATTGTCCTATTTTTTTTTTTATAATTTTTTATAAAATTTTCATAAATCTGTTTTAAATCAAAGGAAAAAAAATCAAATAAAATTTTTTATTTGATTTTTGTATATCAATCAATATTTTATCAAATAATATATATATTGAAATCGCTATGAATTATCGTGCATGCAAAGCACACAAACGGAAAGATGGTTCTCTGACAGTTGCAAACTGCTATCTCCCCTCTTATACACAATTCCACTTTCAAGTCATATTTCTCTTAACGAAGGGGTTTCACAGTTCAAAAGGATAAAATCACCAACACAAAAGTCATGGTGGACTCCTAATCGATGAAATTCTTATTAAACAATTAAGTGTAGCAAGGTTAGAAAAAATGGATAAAATCGATGAAAGTAATTTCCAGACTGTTTGATTTCTATTAGCACAAGTCAGTGTCCTTTCTATTTTGGTCAATCATGATCAACTATCCAATCCTTGTAATAATCTGCATTTTATTCTAGTGATCTATGCTCTTTAAGGCCAAAGATCCCTAGAAGCATGTCAATAAATCAACTTCTTAAAGGGCATGTATTCCCACCGATAGATATTGTTCATTGTTATAGCACTGGCAGAAACATAATTGCTAGTTAAGTGTCCCAACTAAGGATCAAAAAGAAGAAGTCAATGGTTGCTAGAGGCTAGATTCTTCCCAAATTAAATGGTGTAGCCCCCCTAAATAATTGAGATTACCAGTATAAACTATTGTGCTTCCCATCCCCAACCACTACATTGTAATCTTAAAACCAAAAAAAAGGGAAAAAAAATCAGGATGTCAAGGGATGAAAGACTTACCTTTTGGGTAAAGAGAAGAATTTGCTCATGGACTATGAGTACTAAAATTACCAAAATAAATGTAGGCAAGCAACTGAATTGAATAGCACGTTTTGCTCATAGGATAGATTGAACAGATAAAATAACCTAACAACCTAGTCAATTAAGCTCCAAATTCATTCAAAATTGAAAAGGGAGATCCTAGTTTCGAATGCCACAGCCCTACACACTGCAGAAAAAACATAAACACCGAGACAACCCATACATCCATCTTCTGCCAGTGAAAACGAAGAAATTACGAGAATGGAGATGCCCAGACAATTGCAGAGAATTAACCAATAATGCCTTAGTTTGATCTACAATATCTTTTACGGCCTCAACCCCCTGCAATACCATTTCTCTTAGTCGCGATATGTACAGTCCACCACTCGCTGCAAAACTAGCATTCGACCCGTCACAGAATCGCTCAGAAACTTGGATTCTAATTAAAGATTTACGTCCCTAATGGCTACTACTACTCAGAAACTTACGTCATCTCTCAGAATCGCTCTCTTCAAGTGCCAGAAAACAAGGAAAACAAAATAAATAAATCAAGCGCTAACGGATATCGGATTCTGTTTGGCGGCCAAGAAAATGATGAATCCGAACTCCGAACGCGCGAAAATTATCCCCTTCCAGATTCATTCAAGAATAATAACAGAAAAAAAAAACACAAGTGAAAATTAACCAGCAAAATTAATAATCGCAGGAAATTCAATCCTTACCTGTGGAATTGATTAATCTTGATTCTTTAACTTCTTTACGTAAACTCCACTCTTCTTCTTCTTTTTCCTCTCTTCGCTTTTTATATTTTAATGGATCTTGAATCTTGAATGGAAAGAAAGAAAGAAAGAGAGCGGAAATAGAACGGGAAAAGAGTTGGGATCGAGTTTGTTTTGTTTCCGTTATGAAAAGTCAAGAGTCGTGGTCGTTGATTATGACATTTTTTTATTCTGTTTTCTTTTAAGAGTATTTTTTTTCCCTATAATGTAACGGGACTGTCCACATCAATAAAAAATTTCTTTAATGTAAGAAACTCTTAGATCGTGAGTCCAGAATCTTCAATTAGATTATTTTGAAATAATATTTATTTTTTTAAAAAAAATCCATTTTTTTGTTTTGTAAAATAAATCAGTAATTTGTTTTATTCAGATATTACACTGTCAAAATACTTAATTATCTGTCAAATTGTTGATAAAAATCTTAAGATTTTTGTTGACCGTGAGCGTAAGCGTGGGTTCATGGCCTGACGGTGGAGTCTGAAAAAGCCAAAAAAAAAAAAAAAAAAAAAAAAAGGAAAGATTTTTGTTGACCGCGAGTGCGTGAGCGTGGGTTTGTCGCAATGGTTAAAAACTTGTGCCTTCAATTAGAGATTGGGATTCAAACTCCTGCTTTCTCCTTCATCCACGCTACTTCTGAGGATCTGGTCATCCCATCACAGATAAAAAAAAATTATTAATTTTAGGTTATTTTATAAATCTGTATTAATTTTAAAAAACAACAGTTTATCTATAAATTATATATATATATATATATATAATAAATCTAACATGCTGTTACATTCAATTAATGCAATTTGTTTATCTTGATAACGTGATGAGCAAATGTGGTAAAAATAATAACATAAAGAGAGAATAATAATTGACTAAGTGTTACGTAGGCACTAAAACAGGTCATAAACTAATTAGACCTAGAGTCTAAAAGACACCCATGCTCAAATTATTAATTTAATTAAATGTGAAAAAAATTATTTAATAATTTCATTGAATTAATTAAAAAATTAAAAATTGAAAGAGAAAGACAAGTAAAACGCAACATAGTTTTTTTTTTCTTGTTACTAATTTTTTTTAAAAAAAATATATAAAAATAAATAGGACAACAAGAAAAATAAAAGATTAATATCTATAAAATTATTATTTTTTTATTAAAAATTAACAAATATATTATAAATTTATTGACGAATCAATTTTAAAAAAGTAACAATTTATATAAACGTAAATTTTTTTTATAATAAATTTAATATAATGTCAAAGTAAGTGGACAAAAAATATTAAAAATGATGAAATAACAAACTAATAAAGTAAATTTGATGATATATATTAAACACAAATAATCTAATAAGATTTTAGAAAGCTAATTTAGTTCTAACGAAAAGAAAATTTGTGAAATTGACGGTGTTGACATTAATATTGTGGTACCAAAAAATTCTACTTATTTCCCTTCAAAGAAGATCACCTTTTCCATGATTGCGTGTTAATTACTAATTAGTGATGATTATGTTTGTTTCTTTACACGCCAACAACTAGAATAATCGATTGTCACATTGAAAAAAAAAAAACATTTTCCAAGCATTCGCCTTGGCATCCACATGCAATAAAAAGATTCCTTTGTTATATTTTTAATAACGTAATATATATAATTCGCGTCGGGCTGCTCCCAAATAACCCGACCCGACGAAAAAAATAAAATTAAAAAAATACGCTCTCCGCCTCCAGTCTTCCGACTCCACCGACGCACACCAATCGACACTTAACCGCAACCAACTATCACCGGTCATCGTCCTCCGTCTCCAATCTCTTCCGTTTCTAGCTGCTAAATCATAACGGATCACGCTGAAATACGCAGTATCGAGATCATGCGAAAATTGGGGGAATTTTGATCCATTCTTTTGAGCGGAAATTGCAGACGAAAAAAAAAAATGACAGAGAAACATTTCGTCAACAGTAACAGCAACACTACTACTACTACAAGTGGCGGTGGCGGTAATATTTCGGTGAGCGAACAGTATTGGTCTCTGGTGGAGAAAGCCGACAAGAAGTTCTCCAAGATCAGAGACTTGCCTTACTATGAACGCAACAGGTTAGCTTCTGTTTGTTTGCCGAGAGATTAGAAAAGAAAAGCAAAAGAAATTTGTTGATTGATTCCGTTTATTTTAGTTTCTTTCTCATCTTTAGTACGCTAATATCTAAATTGCGCCGGATAATTAACATCAATGTCTTGTGGAATTTTGGTTATAAGGTTATAAAATTTTTGCGTTTGGTTCTTTCTTTTGTTTTAGGTATGACATGTATTTCTACAAGGTGTTCAAGGTGTACACGCAGTTGTGGAAGTTTCAGCAGGAAAACCGGAAAAAGTTAGTGGATGCCGGGCTTAAGAGATCAGAGATTGGCAAGATCGCATCTCGAATTGCTCAGCTTTACTATGGGCAATATATGCGGACCAGTGATGCTGGTTACTTGTCAGAATCGCATGTGTTCTATGAAGCAATATTGAATAGGGAATATTTCAAGGAGGGATTGTTGCAGGACCTCAATCTTGCTAACAAACAGTTGAGGATCTTTGCGAGGTTTTTGATGGTTTGCTTGGTTTTCAGCCGGCGAGAAATGGTGCATCAGTTGGTTAATCAGCTTAGAATTTTGGTTGATGAATGCCGGAGGACATTCCAGGTCTCTTGTCCTTGCTGTAAAACCCTTCCTTACTAGTGCTCTCTCCTGTCCTTTTAGCTAACCCATTTGTTTAATTGCTATGTCAATTTCTCCTTTGAGAACCAGTTTTAGATGACTTAAAATTCATAATTTGAGAATTGTGATAAAAATAACACTTGTTCTGCTACTTTACCTTTGCATTGCAGTTGCAAATTTTAATTGAGGTTGCTTACTCTAGTCTGTATATTTACATTAACAATTGTTTTGTCACATAAACACAAGAAACAGGGCTATGTCTCCTGAGTTAAGGATATACTGTGATAATTATTTTAAAAAAAGGTATACGGTAACTTTTGTTAGATAGCTCTATTTCTCGTCTCTTGTACTTGTTCTGTTATAGCAGCACTCCAGTTGCATTTTGTCAGAACTTCGATTCATGACGGTAAATGTTGTTAGATAGCTATATTTCTCTTCTCTTGTACTTGTTCTTTTATAGTAGCAAACAAGTTGCATTTTATCATAACTTAGATTCATGACGTTAGCTTTTGTTAGATTGTTCTCTTTCTCTTCTCTTGTACTTGTTCTTTTATAGCAGCAAACCAGTTGCGTTTTATCAGAACTTAGATTCATGACGTTAGCTTTTGTTAGATTGTTCTCTTTCTCTTCTCTTGTACTTGTTCTTTTATAGTAGCAAACAAGTTGCATTTTATCAGAACTTAGATTCATGATGGTAGCTTTTGTTAGATTGTTCTCTTTCTCTTCTCTTGTACTTGTTCTGTTATAGCAGCAAACCAGTTGCATTTTATCAGAACTTAGATTCATGATATTAGATGTTCATATACTGTAAGCTGCATCTAATGTTATTTTCTTCTCTTGTGTTTTAATTGCCCCTTTCCACATGAGGGTGTTTTCTTTGACGGGTCCACATAGCACATAAGCATTTTGATTTCTTTGCAACTACCTTGGTGTAGCCTTAAAGAATTTCATCTGCAGCAATGGTACTTCTATCATATCTGATTGCTTTCAGAAGGTTTAGCAATTGGCTTTGACTTTTAAATGATCTTGTTTCCAGGAGACCGACTTTAAAGAATGGAAGCTTGTTGTTCAGGAAATAATTAGGTTTTTGAAAGCTGACACAGCTTTTATGAACATCAGGCCCTTGAGATATAGTATTGTACTGGACCCTAATCCAGACTCACTACCACGTGCTGTAACGAAGAGAAATTTGAGATTACGTGATGCAATATTGAGCAGCTACCATCATAATGAGGTTAGGTATTAAGTTTTTCTTTTCTTCTTTTCACTCTCATCAACCAGTAAATTCTCTGTGATTTTAGCTAGATTATTTTTTTTTTTTATATAATGAAATAACATGGGTGAATTTTCATTTTCATTGGTTGTTTTATCTGATCAGGTCAAGTTTTCAGAGCTCACTCTAGACACTTTTAGGATGCTTCAGTGCCTGGAGTGGGAACCAAGTGGTTCATTCTATCAATCAAGTAGCTCTAAAATTGGTCAGAATGGGGGTCAAGGCCTTGGTCATATTAACTGTGCACAGGATATAGCTGATCCTACTTTGCCACCAAACCCACGGAAAGCTGTTTTGTATCGTCCATCTTTGACTCATTTTTTAGCTGTGAGTATGAAATAGTGTGTCAGCCTTACTGATTCTTTGTAAGTTGTCTTGTACCTTTCATCTGCAACAATGCCTTTTGAGTGGTGAGGATGATGGAGCATATCACCTTGGCAATTCATTGTTGCCTATTTATCTACATTTTATATAATGTGTTTATTGAACAAGACAGGAGCTATGCCTGCGTATTAAAAGGGCATGATATTAAATATTATGCAGGTGATGAATTCTTCAACTTTGTGGCTTGACATTTTTTGGAATTCTTGGCAGGTTCTGGGTACAATTAGCGAGGAGCTACCCTCTGATGGTGTACTATTAATATATTTGTCAGCTTCAGGTTTCCACTTTGCTCTTTAGATGTGGATTGCTTTTTTAATTTCCTTTGTAAAAAAAAAAGATTCTTGTCTAATTGACAAAGTTGAAGTTACCATGCTTCCATCCTTTAAATTACTTCAGGAAGAGCTGGACATTTTAGCTCATCTCCATCTAGTGGTGGGGCTTCAATCAATGCTACAGAGAATGTTGGGAGGAGCTTTCAGTCTCATGCAGTGTATTCAGATGGAGCCTCCAGTTCTCCATTTAGCTCACCGGGCGATAGTCCCAGCTTTTCTTCAAGGCGAAGTAAAGGGGACTGCTTATATTTTGGCAGTCGTGGAAATGGAGGTATCTAGTTAGGACATCATCAAGAACTTCACTTTGATATTTTCCTATCATCCTTTCCTTTTATTATGGTGTGGGAATGGTGGGTGGGGTGCTTCATGAAATCTATACTGGGTTGCATGTTTTTCAATTTCACCTGCATGTCACAATTGCACAAGCTATTTTCTCCATTAAATCACAACATTCCCTATTCCCAAGTTGAATCTGTGTACATTCTATTGCTCAAGATGATTTGGTAAACCACATTGGCGGTACTGGTCAAATCTGTCTCATAAGCTAATTTTTGAGATTTATTACTTATTCATGCTTATTTTTTGTGGGAGGAAATTTCTTTTCAATTGAGAGGACAAAAAAAAGGTCCTATAGTTACCAAACACGAAGCATCCTATGCAATGCATTGTTGTAAAACTGAACCATCTATTGGCTGTACAAGAAAAACTAGGAACATTCAATACAGTTAAGTCAGAAAAACTAGGAACAGTCAAAACTGGTAAAATTCTGGTCAAACCCGTGTTGAATCGGGAAAACCAGTCCAATTTGTGAACTGACTGGTTTTGACTAAAAAGTAAGAAAAATTATAACTTGACCCTAATCTTTGTCCAACTTATAATTGAGTTCTAAATCTTATTCAAACTTGCAGTTGACTCATAAATTTTATGTAAATTTGTAATTTAGTCGTTAAAACTAAGCTTTAATATATAATCATGTATCTTTATAGGTTCTTTTTTTCACTAACCTTTAAATTTAATCATTAAAAATGTTTTCTAGTCAAAATATATTATATATAATCGTTATTTTTTATTTTTTAATATCTAACAAATAATATGTATTTATTTTTAAATATTGGTTCAACCTGGTTTAATCAGTTGAACTAATTAAATCTTGACCTTCTAACTTTTTCAATTCAATGACCAATTTGGTTCTGACTACACGGACAAGAGAGAGCAATTGAAAACAGAATTAATACTTGCAGGATTCCCCACAAAAAAATAAGGATGTGAAAAAGTTAGCTTTGGATCTGAAAAGAAAGCAAACAAGTGTCTTAGAATGTAATATTTATCTCTGACATTGGTCAATCCACTCCTCTAAAGATTATATAATCTTCTCTCCTCTCTCACACTACATGACACCAATTCGACACCATATCTCACAAAATTGGTAGCGCTGTATTTCTGTTATGTCCAACACTTTGCATCTTAAAACCATTCGAGTTATAAATTTGGATTGGAAAAATGCCATCTCTAATTTGCATTTCCTTACGAGAATTCTTACCTTGAAAATGGCTGGACTTTTGTATTGCTCAATACATGTTAAACATTCAGTTTTTCCTTTTAATTTTACAAGCTGACAGTCTCATTATTTAGTTAACTCAATGTTACATGCATATGGCATTTTTTGTAAAGGAAAAAATCTTTTTGAGATTCTCATCAATCTTTGTATTTGGGCTAGCCATTGTATCACTGCATGAAATTCATGATAATTGTTGTTTGTTCTAATGTTTGCTAATCCTTTCCCAGGAGTAAACAGCATTTACCCCAGTGACTTAATTCCATTTACAAGGAGGCCACTCTTTATAGTTATTGATAGTGATAGCAGTGATGCATTCAAGGCAAGTGTGTCATATCAAAATAGTTTTTATCAGAACAACCATTTTATCTAGCAGTTACAATAAATGATCAAAATACTTAATATTTATTTGTTGTTTGAAGGCCTAACAAGTTCATGCAAAAGGATTTAGAGATTACTGGTGTGAAACATTGATAGATTTGTGAAATTTTGAATAATATGGAGCTTTTGATCATCAAGGCACCAGAGATCTTATTTGGATCAGAATTCCTCATTCCCTTGAACTGGTGCTTCAAGTGGAGCAAATGACACGTTTGTTTTTTCTTATCAACATTGAATTAGCTCTGGCATCCTTTTGTGATTGTTTTTGGCCATTAAGAATGCCAATATAGAATAGATTACATGTGCATTAGAATCTCTATACATCCCTAAAATAATTTTGGAAAGCCATAATGACTTGTTTATGTGGGACTTACCTTTTTTAATATTTTAAAGGAAGTGGAAACAAAATGCCCAAATTTTTGTGGGCATACATGTTGGCAAACTGATGTCATCCCTTGTTAGCTTGACTTTTTAATAAGAATAGGATAGTCCTGTTGAGAATGCTAACTTCTCTAATGTGGTTCATATAATACCATTTGCAGGCAATAAATGGAGCTGAAAAAGGGGAGCCAGCTGCAATCCTCCTATCTCCAAGCAGTTCTGTTACACTTCATGTGGGTGAATCATCCCGTTACCAGAATGGCAGTTTGTTCACCATTTTTCTTGCAACTCCATTGCAGGCTTTCTGTCTGTTGCTTGGTTTTGCAGGCTCTGATGTGGAAATGGTAAGGGTTAAAACCCATGTCCTTTCATTCTTGGAAAGGAAAGTTTGCATGATATGCCATGTGCAAAAATCTATTTCAGGATACATATAACAGGGCTGAGAAACTACTTTCATCATCATTAAATGACTGGGGATTAGCTTTGGCAACGTCAAAAAATCTTGATCCTGTTTGGGCGCAAATTCTGGGGGATCCATTTCTTAGACGACTTTTGTTGAGGTATGGTTGAAATTGTGCCTCTCCTCTTCACTACATTAAGAGTTTTGGACTTTTGGGTCGAACATTAGAGTGAATTGTTCCCCAAAAGCAGCTTGTTTAAGCAGACCAATTTAGGAACAAAAATGAGTTTTACTTAAGAATACATGGCCGACTATCGATGAATTCCTAATAAAGGGCATCTAGGCTCTTACATTATGAGTTATATTGTGGGTCAGACAGGTGTGAGTAGCTTCACCAAGTATTTGCATAGTGGCAAAGTGGGTGCTCACACGAAGTCCAGTTCAAAATGTGGGCATCTTGTTAGCCTTCCATGTAAGAGTAGTGCACAAGGCACCTTTAGAATTATTAATGTCAAACCTCTCTTCAGCGTGAGGCTAACTTCCTTATGTATATTAAGATTTTGGGTGCATGTCAGTATTTCCAACATTAGGAGGATTTACTCCTCCCTCCAGAAGTTGCACGTAATAGACCTAAGACAAAAACTATCTTACAGTTAATTCTGTGGTAATAAATTTTTCAATCTTTTGCAGATTCTTGTTTTGTCGGGCTGTGTTGACGCACTATGGACCATCGTTTGGAAAAAAGGAATTCCATCCTGAGTGTATTCCTTCTTTACCAGCATCTCTCCTTCCCACCTCAACTGCATCCCAAACTTTGATTCTCCAGATGGCCAACATTTTTGGTTCAACCAAAAAGTTTTTTTTTTCCGAAGGCATCATGCTTCCCGAGTATGAACACAGCGATGTGGAGATGGCGTCGTCCCCTTAAATCATATTTTTATTGTGGAGAATTGGGATGTGAAGAACATAAAATTGGTGAAATTCCTTTTGGTTGATCGGGTTATCGTAGGTTCTTGTCTTTTTTTTTTTTCATTGATCAATCTTGCAGTTATTGTGGTGAAAATTTTCTTTCATTGATGTAAAATCTTTTCTGTTGTTGGTTATGTAAATGCATTTGTGTTTTTCTTTTTAATTTATTTTATAATATTTATTATTATTATTATTATTATCGGAGGGCGGGGGGAGGGGGAAGATAACACCCGTGGTGGAAATAGTTTAAATGTTCTTTTGTTTCTTTTCCGTTTGGGAAGTGAGTATTGGACTCAGTGCAGCAAGTGTTTGGGCTGGGCTCTGATTAGTTTACCATTAGCTATAGAAGTTGTTCAAAAATAAAATTTTATTTTTTTCTAAAGAAAAGTTAAATAAAATAATATGATAATAAATATATATATATATGATTTAATTATATTTTATTTAATTTTGTAAATGAATTAAATCAAATGTAAAAAAATATTTTACTATTTTTTTTAATTAAAGTCATATGATAATTGCTGTGATGAATTAAGACAAACTAATAAATTCCTGGAAATTATATGGTAACTTTCTCATCACGTAAAATACGTCTGTATGTCTTTTTGTAATGCAACTTGGTTCAAAGCACTTAATCAAATATTAATTACGAGAAAAAAATATAATAACAAGTTTTGCAAGTTATGTATTAAAAAGTTTTTAATAAATTAATTAAAAATATCGTATCCACTATTCTACTTAAAAATCTTTTTAGACATGGAACTGTTTTACTATTACTTTTAGGTACATTAATTTGAGGAAATGTCTACGGCGGCCTCTACGCCCTCCGCTTCAGACCCCAAGCTCGAGCTCGTCAAAAAGGTCTCTCTCTCTCTCTCTCTCTCTCTCTCTCTCTCATTCAGACAATGTTCATTACACTTCCTTTGTGTTATATGTACTCCTTCCTTCGTTAATTTTTTTTTTGGTTTTTTTTTGCGGGTATTTTTTTTGCTCTTTATATTGTCAGATTAGAACCCATGAAGTTGCAATAGCAGAGCTGAATCATCTTTCATCTAATAGGGTAATGTCTTCACAAACTATCACACCCATTTTACTTTCCTACATGGGTTTTTCTCTTTCTTTGATATTCTCTTCTTTTCTCCCTTAATTTTCTATTTCCACTTGGTTAATTGCCTCGTTCTTCAAGATCAAAATCCATTCACACATGTTTACTTGCGTTTTGTTGGTTTCTGTGTAGTTCACTTTAGGAATTTCTATGACTTGGTTGTGAATTAGTTGGATTCTTGTTTGCTTATAATTCTCTGTCAGAGAAGAATTTGATATTTATTAACCATTTCAGTGATTTATGTTTTAAGTCATTGTAAAGATTTTTAATGCTTGCATATCACTTTAATTGGATGCTGACTCAGATCCACTTTAGACCTTGCCCTTAGATGAAGCCTTCAAGCTTTCAATGTCTAAGGCTGTGTGTTGTATATGTGTTTCACATTCTTGTGCACATTGTTTTATTATATTTTTGAGACATTCTGGTCTTGTTCTATGATCAGATGCTGCCTGGTTTTGATATTTACAAATATGATTTGACTGACTGCAGAGAGGATTTGATTATAATCCACATGCATTTTAAGCAAATGGGTTAATTTGACACGTTTAATTTCCTAGGAGAAGCATATCTTGTGCTGGTTCCATTTTCCACTTCTGGAATGGTATTCAATTCTAGGTCCAGAATATCCAGCAATATGTCTTTTGCTTAGTCACCAGGAATGCAAGCTCCTGTTGAGCTTCTCTTGTCGGCAATGGGTTCTCACATCCCTATTAACATTGTGCTGTGCTCTTGTAAAGAAATAATACATTTTTTTCTCCCCTTCTTGACTGCAGGCTGTCTATCAGAAAAATGGAAACATATTTTTCCGGACAACCGTGCAAAAAGCAACTGGTTCTGAACAGAGTGAGCAGTCTTTCTTTTTCGTCTCCATGGTCTGATATTTCTAAGTAATGGAAATGATGATGATATTGTCTTTTATTCTGACTTGTGAACATTTTACAGAACAACTTGACTTGGCAAAAGCTAAGCTAGAGAAGCTGACTTCTGCTTGATTATTCAAAGCTGGATCAAAACCATTTTGGCGAGAAACATTTTGGTAGTGCTGGCATTCATTTTTAAGTGCATACTGGTTTCATTTGAGTGCTGCTATATATTTAGTTTCCAGAAGTACACTGAACAGAACTGTTTTCTCGTTTTTTAAGCTGCAGTTTTAAATTATTTTGTGAGCTTTGACCATGTATTGTGTAGACCTCAAAACATTACTCATTTCAGTCCTCTAAATATATTCTACTTCTCTTCTTGTTTTTCCGAGACCCATTTTCTGTGGAATGTACCATTGTGAATGGGTTTATCTTTTTGTTGGTGGATTTGGCACACTGTGATACCCTTGAATGGAATTGTGGAATGCTAGAGGAATACTTTCAGTGAATTATTACGGCAGCTCCACTTGATTGGGGAAGGGGAAAATGCAATTTTGGGTTTTCGTCTTGTCGGCTAGCATTGGATTGCAGTGCTAATCCACGGTGCTATTATTAGCTTGTTGAAATTTTTCATATGCATACCAGGTTCAACCCTGATGTGCTACTGCATTGTCCCAATATGTCTTGCATGCTTAACGTATATTAGTGAGTTTTCTCCCTGCAGTAGGCTTAAGAAACATGGTAGCCTTCAAGAAATGGCCCCATGTAACTACTCGGCAAAATGCAGAAATCATACCTTTGAGGTAACTCAGCTGATTTTGAACTGAATTGCGCATACGATGTCAATTTATTTCGAAGAATGTCTTGGGAAAGGGGCATTCCACTGCCGTTCCTTGGCTTCTAAGCAGCATTAGATTTTCTATTGGAAACCTTAATTCTACGGGAAAAAGGACAAACTAGCGAGTACAGAACTTGAATTGCATAAACAAGAAGTATAATGTGCCTTAATGGCCCAATAACCACCACGAAGTTTAGTGATTTCATGTAGATTATTAAGGTATGCTCACTTGAAAAGCTAAAAGAAGCAGAAAAAAAAAAAAAAAAAAGGTCAAACTGTACACAATACAATATCTTTGAACGATCGTAGGGCCTCTAGTCAACATCTTGGCGTGAATTTTGGAACATCACAATTGCAAGAGTCACAAGAGATGCATAAATTGAATTAGGCAATTTCTGAACCACCTTTCCAACACCTGGGACACCCTCAGTAGCCCTTTTTGTTGCCATTGCAACCGTTGGTGCTACAATCAAAGTGATTATCAGTCCCTGACTAACAACAACGAAGGTGTCTGTTGTTAGCTGTCGTATAAACCTAACAAATTCTTCGTGGTCAAGCTCCCCATCAAGGTTGACATCACAGACCTGCATATGACTCTCAGTGTTATATACTATAGCTTGAGAATTTGAATTCCAGAAACAAGCAAAATGCATCCAAAGGAGAACCGGAAGAACCAAATCATGTCAAAAAACTAAACCAGCCTGTTGCACACTAGATAGCACATAATAATAATTCCATTTCCAAAAAGATCATAAAAACAACCAGCACATTCTGTTGCACATTAGTTGTTGAACTAAAATGATTGCATTTCTTATTGTAACTATGAGAGCAGCTCTAATGGATTAGAAAATGAACCTGTGCTTTGTTCTTCCCTGATTATAACACAAAATAGGCAGGCATCCACAACATTTTACAAGGCTAAAAATTTATTACCATCAGATTCTCAAGCCTCAACAACACCATAAAGACATAGAGGAAATTCTGGACATGTGCATTCATGGCAAGCAGCAGTCCTACCATGCATCACTTTCCAAGGACTTTGTACCAGCAAATATGCACCATAATCTCCCAACATAGGTTATGAACAATTATGATTCTCCTACACATGCTTATCCTCCTCATACAGAGGCATGTAAGCAAACCTATCACTAAGAAGATTAACTACTAGCCATTGAGTTGATATGAGAGCAACAATCCCAGTTTGCCCTATAAGTGAACCTGCTTTTCTCTATTTCTTTTCCCATTTTATTGCTCTCATTTTTGAACAATTGCACGCTAAACCAGATGTACATTAAATCTGACTAAGTGCAGGATAATTAATAAGAAAAAATAAAACATAGTTCACATAGTTAATAAAAAGCATTAAAAGATGCCTATGGAATCAATTCTTGACTTTGTGTTTGATGTTTAACAAGGTTTAAAATTTTCCATTGATGTTGCAGCCACAACACAGCAATAGCATTGAAAACTAAAAAAAAAAAAAAAAAAAAAACCTTCACACTACTGATGTTTAAAAACTAGGCAAGTAGGAAATTATACTCAAAATGTCACATAGTCCAGTGGAGATAAGGTTATGTCAAACATTTGTATACCTGCATCATTTCTCTGACTTGCTCTTTGGAAGGTGGATCAAAATGGGGGCCAGGCAGGTGCTTATTAATATCACTGCAACAAAGGATAATTGCTAAGGCGGCCTAATGCTAGTCCAGATCTTAACAGGAGAGACAATTTAAAAAGAATAAATCAAAATGCCAAATAAGATGATATACATAAGTTCTTACTTGTAGATGAGAAGCACGGCAATGTACAAATCTTCAAATGTCAGATTAGCCCTTCCTGATTGATCTTTAAACCTATTATAAACCTTGTCAGTTATTAACCTTATCTGCCTTTCCCTCCATTGCTTCCCTGCAGATGTTGTTGTATTATTGAACATAGCATACAAACAACATGATAAAAATAATTTTACTATCCATTTTCCATTTTGCCCTTTCTAGTTCTAATAACCATCATCCATCCTGAGCCTTGCCTGATTTCCAACTGAAGACTTCTCCTTCAATTGCATTGTGCAATGGTTGCTTAACAGTCAAAGATGTGTCTCTCCACATACTAAACTTTTGAAACGGTGCTTTACTCAGGCATAGTTTAAATGAACAATGAGTTGGTGAAAGTTTCCATTTTTATGGTCATCCTTACAAAAGAATAAATATCTGAACTTGCCTAAAATTTTCTTATCAACTTGTTCATGAAACTAGCTAGAAAAAAGGCCCAAAAAAAAAGGAAAGTCTTCTCTCCAACAGAAACCAATTCCCATTATCTGGTATATATGGGATGAACTCAGGGACTCTATTCCACTTGCAACTGGTAAGTGTTGTTTATGAAAAAATTATTTGACTTTCTAAACAGGGGAAATAACAACATAACTAAACGGCCCGGAAAACGAGATAAAAAAAAAAAGGCTAAACATGCATATATAGTTTCCCAAAAAATTCGAAGGCAATAGCCAAGCACTGACAACCCCCCCCCCCAAAAAAAAAAAAAGAGAAAGTCTTCTTCATTCCGAACGTTGTTTCTACAAAAACAGCCCAGATGATGTCCCCCCAAACACACGATAAACAAGAAAATCATAAAAACTTTGTCAGAAATGCCGAAAGATTCATACTTTATTGAAAAGCGCATAAAATTTCATTATCTAACGCGAAAAGGGTACCCAATAATACCAACCCCACAAAAAAAACACGAAGAAGCACAAGGCCAAAAGTAAGCTTGAGAAAGACTAAGAATTTCAATTGAATGCCATAGAATATGTATATGATTAAAGACCCAGTTACTGATGAAGAACGTTACCTCGAAACTTGTCGAAGATCTGACCCATGTTTCACAGACTGAGCCCTCCAAACTCCCAAGACTCTGCTCTCTGTCTCTCTCTCCCTATGCTGTCTATCTAGTTTAATTAACTTGATGATAGGCATAGGGAGAGATAGAGAGTTTTTGTGCCGTTCAAGCAACGACTGGTTCATATTTAATTTTACTAAAAAAAAAAAAAATCCAATTTATAATTTTTTTAATTAGAGTAATTAATTATATAATTTATTTAACAATTTAATAAATAATTTAATTTAATAAAAATTATTAAAAATTAAAAATGAAATAAAATAACATGTAAATTATTGAATATTTATAACATATTTATTATTATCATAATTTAATTTTTAAAAAAAAAATTGATAAATTTTTACAACACCACCAATGCAAATCTCACCAAATGTTTCTCTATATTAAATATCATCTAATAATCTCTATCTGGCTGCTCCATTGAAATCTAATGCAGTGAACGAATTGCTGCACGCCACGTGTTAAATCATATTTCTCTTTCGCTGCAGCTGCAGTTATATTATCCGGTGTTCTTGAGAAATTGCTATTTTTTATGAGAATTACCTAAAATTAACTGGAAACCTTAGACTGTAAAAGACGGACAAATTGTTATGCGCCACGTAGAGTACAACAAAGGGACCTCCTGGTAAATTTGACAAAACCTAATCATGTTTTATAAAAACGCTCTGTCGCTCTCATTATCAAAATCAAACGCCGACCATAATGGACGCCACCCGCCGCCTGTCGTTGTGCCGCCCGGCGGAACGCTCGGACATCAACGACGCCGAGATCGACGGTTACATTCACAGCGAGAAGGAGTTCCGATTCAGGAAAATCGTGTGGGAGATGATGTACAGGATGGACGACAAAAAGAATCCAAAGGATAGGCGAAAACGAAAACAGACTCGAAAGGAAAAGAAAAAAGAGGCCAAGATCTCTGACGCGGCGGCGCGGAAGATAGACGAGAAGGAGAGGCCGTTGAGTTCCAAGATTAACTACGATGTCTTGAGGAAACTTATGGAGGAAGATGGAGATCAAAATCAAGGGGATTCTGGTTTGAGTTTTGGTGGCGGTGGTGTTCGAAGACAACAATCAAGCCGCCGAGACGGCGGAGATAGTGGAGGAGGTGAAGAGGAGAGTGGTGGTACTGCTGTCGAAGGAGATTTTTACGGTTATGATGCGTACGGTGACGATGAAGAGGATGGCTACAACTATGATGATGGTGGCGGTGACGATGGCGGTGATTATGAGGGATTTTAACGGGATTTTAGAGCAAAATAGAAAAAAAAAATGTTTATTTTTTTAATATTAATTTAACTAAATTAATATTAATGACATCTTCTACAATTCGATAAAGATGTGGGATACTCAATCCTTAAAAAAGCCAAATAAAGTAATATATATAATTTATGAATTTAATATTTTAAAATTTTAAATTAGACTGTACTGTTTATTAACTTTTTAGTGGAGTAAAAGAATATTTTTATTTTTATTTTTTTTCTTAATTTAGAGTTTTTTGTATTTCCTGAAAACAGAAGCTATGAGTGGCAAGAGGCCAAAACAGTTATCCCAATCCAATTGCCATGCCCAACTCAAGTAATCCAACACAACACAGGCTTAAAATGATTTAATACAAAGGATTTGACGATGAATCCAATCCACTAACTTATGAATTTTTAAATAACGCAATATAATCCAAACGAGTGATTTAATAAAGTTGAATCAAATTATTTACAAGTGACTAAAACATTAGTGTGTGTGTGTGGTGGTGGTGGTGGGGGGGGGAGGGTTAATTGTATATTTATATCCATGAATAACATTATTGGTTATAGATTTTTATTAGCATTTTCAATTGATTATCGGATTATTACTTCAAGAAACATTAGTTACAGTACATATTGGTTGAGCATATATTCATTACAATGCATATTGTCACATTACCAGTAATAAGCATGACATATGTATCACATATATATATATATATATAGAGAGAGAGAGAGAGAGAGAGAGAGAGAGAGAGAGAGAGTTCATGGTTAAATATTTGTAGCATAATAATAGAGGGACTTTTAAAACACTTTTTGGGTTCTAGATTTGAGTTAAAAGACTAAAAAAGAAAAAAAAAAGGGTTTACTATCGAAAAATTCACCACATTTATACTTTTTACAAATAATTCGAATCTTTTACTACTTTTAAAAATTGTCTCCTATTAGAATAATTATTTTTTTTTAGGGGAGGGGGGGGATGACAGACTTAGAACCAAATGCATTCGTTTAATTCATGCGATGTGGTGTGGAAAAAACGACACCGTATCAAAGAAAACACATGAATGAAAATTAAGAAAATTTAGAAGCGATCGGTTGGTGTGAACCCCCTGACATGGAGGCCCCTGAATTGACCTAAACCCATTTGATCCCAAAAGGGAATAAATAAAACTCCTCCTAGTTTGGGATGGCTAGGCAAGAAAGAAAGCTCTTTGTTTTGACATGTTAATTAAAACAAAAAAGAAAAAGATCTAAAATAAAACAATTAATTAAGTCATCTTCCTATATTCTAAGAATCAATTTCCGATTTAGGAACCCTTTCCACTTCTATAAATACGTGCATCTTTAGGTCTATTTTGCTATAGTGATTAATAAAAAGTTGTCTTTTTTTCGGGTTGAGCTTCACAGGTAAATTAACTTTTTACCACAATATGCTTAGCTTTTTCAAGATCTCAAGCTCTATGGGGTTGTGATTTGCATGAAAATTATGCCAATTTGAATGAATGCAAAGTTATTATGTAACATCATCATCATTATTATTGCATAGCATATATTCTCATTTTGCTGCATATTTCTTAGCTTGTAATCGTTTCTTTTCTCTTATTTTTTGCCTATTGATTTTTCTTTATTATTATTATTATTCTTTGGTTTATTTTTTTGATGAAGGATCCCTACTATTATATAGCCCAAACTTCAAATCACAACAATATAATTTCAATTTTTTTAATAATAATAATAATTAAAAAAAAAAAAGACAAGTATCTAAATTTTCAGAATAAATCAAGTGATAAAATTTTGAGAATAATCGTGTTAGTTAAACAATGGGTTAATAATTTTTAATTTATGAAATTTGATTGAGAATTTTATTCTCCTTTCTTCTTCTTCTTCTTATTATTATTATTATTATTATTATTATTATTATTATTATTATTATTATTATTATTGTTATTTTCTGCAGGTTTCGCCATCAGACCACAGAGTAATTTGCTTTGAAGACTGAAAAGTGAAATAGAACAAAAAGATGGTGACTGTTTGGATCATTGTGGTGATCTGTTTGCTCATCCCATTGGGCTTCCTTGCATGGTCCATCTGGAAATATTTTGCCAAGAAGAATGAAGGGACTTAAAAAAGATTAGCATAACAAAGATGGACTGGCTGTCAGCAGTTAATTTTGAAAGTTACAGTTTTGGTGCAATTCATATCTAGTTTTAATATTAGACTTTAGTGAATGACTAGTTTGTTTTAATCCTTTTCCCTTTCTTTTCCCCCCACTTCCTTTCTAGAGAAAATATTTCATATTTATATTTTTGGAGTTACTGTTTTGGTGCAATTAATAATATTATATTTATTGAATAACTAGTTTTTTTTTTCTTTTCAAATCAAGAGTTGAATTCTTAGTTCTTACACATAATAATAATAATAATAATAATAATAATAATAATAATAATAATAATAATAATAATAATAATAATAATAATAATAATAATAATAATAATAATAATAATAATAATAATAATAATAATAATAATAATTGGCTTTTATATATTATTACTCTCTGCCTCACATCACATCACACACACAGTCCACACACCAACCTAACTTGCAAATGTTACCAATCATTATAATATTTAATAGTAATAGACAATATCATTTTAATTAAAAATTATAATTTTATTTTATTTATTAATAACCATGATTAGCAATATCAATCAACAACAATTAAACAAAAATAGCCCTAAAATCAACCGGAACCTATCAGTCACAAGCAAACTTAAAAAATAGTTTGCTTAATCTATAATCAAGGTGCGTTATGAATTTAATATGCGATTTTACCCATAATCCAATCATAATGTAATGTTATTGACTAAAATATTATGTGAAACTCTCAATATTTGACCTTAAAAAGAGCCGCAAACAAAATAACCAATCAGAATTATATTGCATGTGTTTCATTTAGAATTGGTTTACCCGCAGGACATAATAAATTGTTTCTCCTACTCCCCCCCCCCCATCGAGAAAATAAGCATCATGCTGCATGCTTAGTTGTTTCCAGGCTTTTTTGTCAACAATTTTGGATGACCGATTGGTGAGTCTTTCATTATTAGCCCACTTTATTAGGGAAGACATGTCTACAAGATCCAAACGTATTTGCATTACATTAGTAAGTGGGTCAATATGTAAGTGCCACTTAACACATGGGGTTTCCAAGATTAGCATTCTATAAATATGAAAAGCTTGAAGGTGCATTTGGGTCATGGTGGTAGGTTGAGAGCTAGCTAGCAAGGATAAGAGGGGATGGACACAGCGGGGATTTCAAGGTCATCATCTGGTCACTATTCGGCCAGCTTCTGCAGGGAGTCCGGGAGGCACTCTATTGCAGAGACAGAAGATGAGCTTGGATTACAGTGGGCGGCCATTGAAAGGCTACCAACTTTTGAAAGGCTCAGAACTTCATTGTTTGATGGCCACGGAGCTTCCAAAGGAAGCAAGACCGTGATAGATGTTGCTGAGCTTGGAGCGGTGGAAAGGCGACTCATGGTTGATAAGCTGATTACCCAAGTTGAGGAAGACAACAGGCGATTGTTGTTGAAGATGAGAAAGCGTATGGATAGGTAAGAAACTGCTGTTCTTCAATTATCTAGTTGTTGCCGCTTCTTAATTTTCTCACTACGGGTGGAAACATTCAGGAATTTACAAGGTTCATTATTGATAGACAAGAAAAAATATTGTATGTTCGAGTCAGAGTTTGATCCCCATTTGATGCCCATGCATGTGTGGCTTCTGCATAACAATAGATAGTGACCCGCCAATGTTGCCATGCACAACATGAATGTTTTTCAGCAAATGATTTATTCTCTAGTGGAGGCTGCAATCTTTCATCACTAATGCAACTGAGAAATGAGTGACACTCTTTTAGAGAAAAGAGTCACGTAGAGTAAACACAACTTTTTCACAAAATAATAATAGTGAAGACTTTGTTCGACTTACGAGAGAAATTAAATAAAAATATCAATAAATTATTATCAAATTTAATTTATAAGTGTGATAATTAAGATACTTATAAAATACTTTCAATAAAAAATAATAGCAAAGTTTTTGTTAGTCATACTTTATAAATCTGAAGTCAAACTTAATTAAGCACCCATGAGTCTGTCTGTGCACTTGCAGGGTTTTTTATTTTATTTTATTTTATTTTATTTTATTTGGTACATCAGAAAAGTAATGCCATTGAATTAATCTTTTGAAACACAATATATATATATATATATATATCCTACGTTTTGTAACACATATATGTCTCTTATTAAGGAAAGATCCCCCCAATCCAAGGCGTTTACTTTCTATATTCTTTACGGCCTACAGATCTATTTGATGACCATAGTCAATGTAACTTGGATCTAACTAAAAATGATGACTATAATTAAATACAATTTATACAGTAAATACAACTTAAAATTAGTTAAGCCCCTTTAAAGAGTGAAACTTACATCATGATCTCACATTTGAAGAGGTGCATGCAACCCACAACATAAACATCGAGGTTTCCCTTTTCCTTTTATCTTTCTCCCTGAATTTTATTCCAGCTAGTGAGGCCACCAGAATCAGAGCACTCTATGTTTTCACTTCTTTGTGGGTACCATCTTTCTCTTATGTGCAGCATTTGCCCTCTAGGTATGTTAGAACACTTGTGTGCATGGAATGCTGGTGCTCCCGCACACACATATAGATGGACATTACATGAAGTGCATGCACATACAAAGAACACAGAAACACTGCTGGGTTCAAAAAAAGAGGGGAAGAGTAAAAGTATGGTTTAGCTCTAATACTATATGTTTAACACCTACGAGACATTTAGTGCACTCTAGAAAATAGATTCAGTAGAATGCTCCAAATTATGTACAACAACAACATTGCGGTAACCAAGATTCTCTAATACTATAAAGGTTCATTTAACAAAAAAAAAACAAAAAAAAAAGAAGAAGAAGAAGAAGAAAAAGATAGCTATACCCACAATATACAACCCCAATATCCCTACCCCACTTCATAGAAACTACCAACTTATCACAAGCATAAATCCAAGTGCTGCTAAGTTTCATAGGCCATGCCATTTGGCTGGCCTCAGCAGCTTTGACAGAGCAAATTTCCATCTTTCCTCTCTACTTTCTGAAGGAAGCAAAAGGGAAACCGGAATAATGTGTCATAAAATAGAGGGAATTTTTAATTTGACTTCCTTTTAAGGGGAATCAAGTTAACTCAATAACAAATATAAGAGAGGTAAAAAAAAAACAATATGTATCCATTGAAAAAAAAAAACAAGAAGATAATAAGTAGGAAATAATTCAATGAAACATAAAACAAGGTGTCTGTTATACTCATAAGAAAAAAAAAAAAAAGTGAATAAATATAGCAAGCACCGTCAATAGAACCTACTCCAACACTGTAGATCCAAACAACTCTTGAGTGCTTGCATTGGTATTTTACACCAACTCAATTTTCACCATGGAACTTTTACATTGTAGGGTTGGTGTGAAGTTGCCTACCGTGGAAGTCAAATTCCTTAATTTTTCCGTGGATGCAGACTGTGAAGTGGTGCATGGAAAGCCTCTTCCAACTTTGCTGAGCTCCTTTAAAAGCTTATTCTCAGTGAGTGAACTGTATCTTTCCTCAGTAGAACCTGCTTGAGTAAACACAAATATTCTGTTAGTTTTACATCTACTGAAGTTGCTTCCATTTTTATGGTTATGAATAGGTATTTGGCAGAATATCATATTGCAAGTCTCAGAAAGCAAGGATTCACATCATTAAAGGAGTGAGCGGCATAATCAAACCTTCGAGGTAGTGGCAGAGCATGTACATCCATGCAGTTGTATGTATGCATGCATGCAAGTTTTCTCAGCTGCAGATGCATGTAGCTGCACTAAAATTCGTAAATTTTCTTAGATAATGGATGCTGGCTTATTGGCACCAGAGGCCATAATCGTAAAAGTATGTTTTGTTGCAGGTTGACATTGCTGCTAGGGCCCCCAGGATGTGGGAAAACCACTTTACTGAAGGGGCTTGCCGGAAAACTAGATAGTTCTCTGAAGGTTATTCACCGATTCCTTGTGATTTGTTCAAATTGCCTCACTGTGTTGTTCAATGTTTAGGTGACAGAAACAAGCATGCAGGAAATAAAATAAGATATGACAAAATGATCAGCTTGGGTACACCCACATGAAATTGATCTTAACCTTAAACATAGATATAAACTAAGAACTGACACGAAGTCATTTGAAGCAGTTAGAGTGAGCTATTATCAAGCATAAACAAGCAGCTGAACCAAATAATTTTCTATTTTGGCATAGATCAAAGGAGAAATACATTACAATGGGAGCAGACTGGACAATCTTATGCCCCAAGAGGCATCCGCATATATCAGCCAATATGACTTGCATACTCCTGAGATGACTGTGAGGGAAACCATTGACTTCTCAGCCCGTTGTCAGGGTGTTGAAAGCAGGACAGGTAACTGATTCTTAACATAGTAATCTTAATAAATCAGTGGTAGTATAGTTTATGGATCACATATTCTCTTAACATTTCCTATTCCTTTGTTCAAAGAAATTATGATGGAAGTCCTTAGGAGGGAGAAGCAAGCAGGAATTATTCCAGAACCAGAGATAGATACATTTATGAAGGTAAGTGTAAAGAACTAACATAGGATATCGATTTTCCAAATACTTAACATCTGATTTTCTCACAGGCAACATCAATAAGTGGACTACAAAGGACAGTTCAAACAGATTATACTTTGAAGGTAACTTATAGGATCAAAGATGAATTGCGGGCTCACATTCTATGTTCTTACACTACGTTTCTTTTCCTACTTGTACTGCCCAGATTCTAGGACTGGATATTTGTGCTGATACACTTGTTGGTGATGCCATGGGAAGAGGCATCTCAGGTGGTCAGAAAAGAAGGCTTGCAACAGGTGAGTGGACTCACTTAATTGGACTTTCTTCATTCTGCGGGAACTCCACCCTGCTATCTGACTGATTTCACAAATTTCTTAATATAAGAAAGCTACCAACAATAGCAAGCAATTGGAAGTCATTAAATCACATTTGGACATTTGTAGAAATGAAATTCATTTCACAGGAAAAAACATTTTCTTGAAGTGCAAAAACAAGGAAACTAGATTTGAGAAGTTCTGAAAGGGCTCAAGCACTGCTTCCTAAGGATCCTTGGACTCTAATTTACTTCTTTCTTCTATAACCATTAGTTGAGTACACCAAGTCACAGAGGCAAAAAAAAAAAAAAAAAGGGAAGGATCCAAGGGGGATAACCCTTAGGACTCATAAAGTAGTAAGAAAACCAAATAAGAGTAAAAAAACAAAGGCACAATATCAGCAAAATCCGAAAATATAGACAAGGAAGTTGAGGAAGACTTTGCTGTTCAAATTTCAGTATTGTATTACTGTGCTTCAGCCATAAGACATGGAGAATTGACTAGCCCTCACACATAAATTCTTCTTACAGAACCACATCTGCTGTTACCTAGAAAGAATCCCAGCAATTAACTTAAAAAAGACCCAACACATTTGTTAAAGCCCTACCTGTTTGTACAACGCTAGCTAAAAATGAAATGGCCTTCATGATCAGATGTACCTTAGAAACTGCGAAAAGGACCTCCCATCTCCCAAAAATCCTAAAAGAAAGGGAAAAAAACAAAGAAAGAAGGTGGAGCTTGCATGTTCCAGACAATAGAAGGAAGAACCAACATCTTTGTGTAGATAACATAAACAAAATTGACCTATAAAATGGAGATTGGTAAATAGGATAGATTTGGGAAGTCATTCAACTTAAACTGAGACCTCTCCAAAGTCCCAAAACATTAGTGATTTGCAACCATAGTATGTTTTATTGCGTTTTTTTTTTATTTCAAATGTTCCAACAAATTTTTTGTATCCTCGACAACTAAATAATTCCAGTGAACTAACTTGCAAGTTTTCTATTCTGTACTATAGCGGAGATGATTGTTGGTCCGAAGAGAGGACTTTTCATGGATGAAATCTCCAATGGACTGGACACCACCACCACATTTCAGATTATCACGTGTCTACAGCAATTAGTGCACATCACTGATGCTACCGCATTAATTTCACTTCTCCAGCCAGCTCCTGAAACCTTTGATCTTTTCGATGACATTATTCTGTTTGCAGAAGGAAAAATAGTATATCAAGGCCCCAGAAGTGAGATTCTTAAGTTTTTTGATGACTGTGGTTTTAGATGCCCAATAAGAAAAGGTGTTACTGACTTCATTCAAGAGGTAAATAATTCCTATCCAATATACTTCGTGAAATGCTTAGGAACTGGCCTCTTTCTTACCTGAAACATATGTAGGTGATCTCAAAGAAGGACCAAAAGAAGTACTGGTACAAAACTGAATTACCTTACAAGTATGTTTCAGTTGAGGAGTTCTCCGACAAGTTCAGTACATGCTACATAGCTCAACAGCTAAGTGAGGAGCTCTCAAGACGAAAGGACTACAACCAGTGTGAACATGATGTCCTAACCAACAGCACCAGCAGCAAATACTCTACAACAAAATGGGAATTATTCAAGGCATGCACGAACAGAGAAATTTTACTGATGCGGCGAAATTCATCTGTCTACATATTCAAGATTGCACAAGTAACTCATTTTTGACAAATTGTCCTCGTTTATCAACATCCTTAAGTTCTTTATAAATCACTCACACAAGATTAGCATCTTCCTTGTCGCAGCTTCTTATCATTGCACTAGTAACAATGACAGTATTTTTCCGTACAAGGATGGATGTGGACCTGAAGCATGCTAATTACTTTATGGGATCTTTGTTTTATGGTATCATGAGAATCATGATCAATGGCATTTCAGAGTTGACCATGACGGTCTCCAGACTATCAGTTTTCTACAAACAGAGAGATTTCAACTTTTACCCAGTGTGGATATTCTCTATTCCATTTTCTGTCCTTAAGATTCCACTTTCTCTGGTGGAGTCTTTTGTTTGGACAGCTCTTACTTATTATGTGATAGGATTTTCCCCCGAGATGGAAAGGTAAATTCTTTGATGGAGATTCACTAGTTCCATCAGCACCTTTCCCTTTCTCCCCCTTCTTCACCTGCACCACTTCCCTTTCCTCTGATGCACAGAAATATATGCTCAATTCCATGAGCTCACACAATCACTTAAATGGAAATCTATATGAAGATATGTACATGTCATCTATGCACTGTTTGAAGTAATTGACAATGACAGGTTTCTATGCCAATTCCTCCTGTTTTTTGCACTACATCAAGCATCATTGTCCCTATTCCGCTTCATTGCTTCAATTTGTCAATCTGAAGTGACTGCAATATTTATTGCAAGCAATATACTAATTATTCTGTTGTTATTTGGCGGATTCATCGTTCCAGAAGGTATGAGCCACTTAAAACTCTCCAATAATTTCAAAAAAGGATAAGAAAGGTCATTGATATTCTGCACATGCAGCCTCTATGCCAACATGGTTGAGATGGGGGTTTTGGGCTTCCATGGTGTCTTATGCTGAAATTGCAGTGTCAGTAAATGAATTTCTAGCTCCGCGGTGGATGAAGGTCAGCCTGAGAACATTGGATACTGCAACTTACTATCAACAAGTAATTTTTTACAATTTCTGTGTCGCTGTTGCTACTATAGGTCACATCAGGCAACTTAACTATTGCAGAAGTTACATTGTCGAGCCATGGACTGAATTTTGAGGACTACTACTACTGGATATCTCTTAGTGTCCTGTTTGGATTCACAATTCTTCTCAATATTGGATTCATTTTAGCTTTAACTTTCTTGAGCTGTAAGCTTATCTCTGCCTTTCCTCTCCTTCTCCTGTGTTGTGCAACCTGCTCCTAATTATATTCTGTTTGACTTCAGCTCCAGGAAGACATCAGGTCATTATTTCTCATGAAAGGCTCCATCAGCTACAAAAGGGTGAAGAATCGAGTAGTAGCACACAAATGAATGACAAGCTACCTCTTGCAACACCTTCTGTAATGGTGGAAAGTATGACAGAAGCTGGTGAGATGTTGTTTTGAAATTTTACTCGATTGGATAAGGAATGTAGCACAGTACAAAATAGAATGTAGAGGCTAACCCATATTTACTTCTAAATTGTTTTGCAAGTTCATGGTGATAAACTAGCAAGGATGGCTCTACCCTTCGTTCCTATGACACTAACATTTCAGCATATCCAGTATTCCATTGACACTCCAGTGGTAAATACCATCTTCTTATACAAAGGCTTGTGAATTATTAGGCCAGTCATATACTAAGCAAAGCTGGTTTTGTTCATGTTCATTTACTCAAGGAAATGAAAAAACAAGGATTTACAGAAAAAAGACTGCAGCTTCTTCATGACATTACGGGAGCATTTAAACCAGGAATTCTTACAGCCCTGATGGGGATAAGTGGAGCTGGAAAAACAACTCTAATGGATGTTCTTGCTGGCAGAAAAGTGAATGGCTATATAGAAGGAGATATAAGAATAGGAGGATATCCAAAAGTTCAGGAAGCATTTTCTAGAATATCAGGTTATTGTGAGCAAGCAGACATACATTCCCCACAAGCAACTGTTGAGGAGTCACTAATCTTCTCAGCTTGGCTACGACTACCATCAGAAATTGACAAGGCTACAAAAGCAGTAAGATGACCAGTTTATGGCTCTGTTCAGAACTAACTCAATTAACTTGGTAAAGGGATGTCATATTCAGGTAAAAACTGATTAGAAAAATATGTCAACTATATTGGACAAAATTCTAAAACGTTTTTATGACTCTTCACATGGAAGAAAGTGTTCAAGCATCAGAGGATCCAATGAACCTTGCCAATGGCATATGCCATAATATTGTTTGTTAAAGAAGAGGTGTGCAACAGTATTTTCCATCAGATATAGGACCTAAAACCAATAGAGTTTAGTTTTTATTCTAATGCACATGCAGTGTTCTACATCTTCTGGGATTGACCAAGTGTTTTTGATCAAGCTCTTTTCCATCATTAAGGTCAAATAGACAGGAGATCATAACCATTGTAGCGAAACTTACTATTCCAAGCACTTCCTTTGTCAATATGACTTCACATAACAAATCTACATATATAAACTGAACATAACATGGAAAGTGAGAAAGGACTAGCAAAATTGCATGAGAAATGGAGGTAAAGTCACTCATCGTGGCATAAAAATTTCCTAAACAGAAACCAAAATTATGTTGTGCAGGAATTTGTGAAGGATGTGCTTGAAAGGATTGAACTTGATGAAATCAAAGATACAATGGTTGGGGTCCCTGGTATAAGTGGACTATCAAACGAGCAGCGCAAAAGACTGACCATAGCAGTGGAACTTGTTTCTAATCCTTCAATTATATTCATGGATGAGCCAACAACTGGTCTAGATGCAAGAGCAGCTGCAATTGTCATGCGTGCAGTGCAGAATGTCGCTATCACCGGAAGAACAGTAGTTTGCACTATCCACCAACCAAGTATAGATATCTTTGAAGTATTTGATGAGGTAATCCACAAATTCTGAGGTCATGTGTTCAACGTCATCTATGAATTATCATATAATTAAAAGAAGCTGGTGCAGGATTAAAGATTTTTATCCATGCTAACTATGTCTCTACTGATTAAGATTAGCAGGCCATTATACTTGCTTCTAAGGCATCAGTGTGTACTCAAGGATGACCTTAAATTATTAAAAGCTAGCTCTGACCTTTTAACAGACATGGGTGCAGAAATTTGATTAACCCACAGTTGTAGATTATAAAAAAAAAATAAAAAAAAAAAACAGATTACTGAAGTTGCAGTAGTCATGATGTCTAACAAGCGAGACAATGACACCTTGCTATTGAGATTATGGCCACGGTTTACTTAATATGGGTTCCAGAGTTACTGAAACATTCGTTAATCTCACACAGGATGACCATAGAGTATGCTAAAGTTCACAAATATAGAAAACTCTACATACTTGTCTGCTAATTTGAAGTTTTAGATGATTGCCTGCATTATTGTATAAGATGCAAATCTAATCTGGTTACTTTTGCAGCTCATTCTGATGAAAAAGGGCGGCCAAGTGATATATTCAGGACAATTGGGTGAACACTCTAGTAAGCTTATTGATTATTTTGAGGTAAGCTTGCCAATTCTAAATTTCAGATCATGAATAATGTTTTCTGATTGTACTACACCATTGATGTCTTATACAACTGACAAATGACATGTTGATTTTCTCTCAACACAATTTCAGCATCTCCGATGCAGTTGTACATGTCTGTTGCAGTGTTGCTAAATAATTATTTCAAAGAATCTTAAATTTCAATTTCCTGAATATGGTAGCAATATGGTAAATAGTCATTTAGCATTAATTATCACCTTCTGTTTTTATCACAGAAAATTCCTGGAATACCAAAGATCAAAGGGAACTACAATCCAGCAACATGGATGCTGGAGGTAAGCACAACAGCAGCAGAAGCACAACTTGGTTTAGATTACAGTCAAGTTTACAAGGACTCTCCACTTTATTGGTAAGTATAGCAATATCATTGGCTATTGTTCTGGTACAGAAGCGATGCAGAAAAGTTTCATCGTTCCAAATAAATTACATAAATAATAATAATAAAGGATGTTCATTTTGAATAGTTTTTTTACTATTGTTCTGGTAAATGAAGGTTACTGAGACTTTTCTTCATGAAGGGAAAACTTGGAACTAGTGAAACAACTAAGCAAGCCACCAGCAGGTTCATCAGAATTGCACTTTTCCACCCTTTATCCATGCAACTCCTGGGAACAGTTTAAAGCGTGCATCTGGAAACAAAATCTCTCCTATTGGAGAAGTCCAGAATACAACTTCACTCGCTTGATGTTAGCAATCATCTCATCAATATTTCTGGCAGTACTTATGTGGCAGAAAGGGCAGAAAATGTAAGTCACCTACATCATCTTTTTTAACTGACATGTGAGAACGAAACTGACAAGCAACATAAGCTGCAATAACCTTATGACTCTGAAAAGCACGGGATATGGCACTAAATCCCCTTATCGTAGAACCTTCTAGTCCTCAAGGCAAGTAAAACAAATTTCATTCTCATGGCACATACTAAAAGAGCTAGACCTGCAATTGGGAGGGGAGGAGACAGTATGAAAGAGCCAGTCTTTGAAATTTCTCAATATACAGAAACCAATATACCGATCTCTCTCTCAAATTTCTGTCTCTGTGATAAAAGCAAAGAATCTGGCACCCCCATGAAATTAAATCAATAATAATCAGCAAATTAGACTCTTTTCTATGTTACCACATCGTACATCTTTACGTTCCATCTCTTGCAGATCCAATGAACAGGACTTGACCAACATAATATCGGCAAGTTTTGCGCTGTTGCAAAATCTAGCTGGGTATAATAGCATGGCGGCAATACCAGTTGTTGCAAGGGAGCGCACAGTTCTCTACCGAGAACAGTTTTCTGGGATGTACTCTTCATTGGCATACTCAATTTCAAAGGTGAAAAAGAGCTGCTACAGATCACAGCCATGTTTATCAAT
The DNA here is from genome assembly GCA_021464305.1 of Kandelia obovata. Lineage (NCBI taxonomy): Eukaryota > Viridiplantae > Streptophyta > Magnoliopsida > Malpighiales > Rhizophoraceae > Kandelia > Kandelia obovata. Next base: position 2,823,440 of record CM038472.1, read on the forward strand.
GCTTTTACAAATCTAACTAGCCAATTCTTATCTGCAATCTTTAATATGACTTCTCTTCTCATTACAGGTGACCATAGAACTTCCTTACATATTTTTAGAATCTGTTCTCTTTGCTATAATGACCTATCCTGCAGTTGGATTCTACTGGTCTGCGTCAAAGGTACTATGGTACTTTTATGCAACATTTTGCTTGTTACTCTACTACACCTACCTTGGAATGCTCATGGTGTCAATAAGCCCGAATGCAAAAGTAGCTACCATACTGGCTGCAGCTTCCTACACAATCTTAAACCTATTTTCAGGCTTTCTCATACCTGGACCGGTAAGGCAATTATTCTCTTTACTGCCTACTCTGGATTGTTTTCAAAGATACTTTATCCTTTGGTAAGGGACTGAAGAATACTGTTTTCCTTGAATTTTTGGTAAGACGAAAATAGAACAAAAGACAAAAGACCAGTAGAAAAAAGCTATCTATTGCAATGACATGCTCAAATTCTCAAGTCCCTAGGCTCAAATTTTCTCAGCAGCATAACAAAAGCAATTAATCATTATTAAGCCTCACAAAAATTGTCACGGTCTTACATTCCTGATGACATTTCAGATGCACTTTCCACTTCAAATTTGTATTCCTTGCATGACAATTGAGCACTTGGATCAGCAATAAGACAAATGAAAAGGTCATTACATGCACCAAAAAATCCATAATGTACAATGAGGTTCCTTCTCGCATTGTGCTATGAAACTATAGCATTCCCATGAATTTGAGAGCTAAGGGATTCCAATCAAGCTGGCTGCTTAATGGAAATGATGTTAAATTTTGATTAATGAGAAAGCACCATGTACATAAAGAACACAGATGTAAGAAAAGACAGGGTAGCAAAATAATGTAGATGTACCCGGTCCATTCTCCTTCTAAATGTACGGAAACATAACATCTTCCTCACTCGATTATTTGCTGCAGGCTATACCAAAGTGGTGGATATGGTGCTTTTGGATGTCACCAACATCATGGACCCTAAGAGCCCTTATAACACCACAATATGGAGACATAGTTAAAGAGATAACAGCATTTGGAGAAAAGAAACCATTGAATTCCTTCCTAGAAGATTACCACGGGTATCGCCACGACATGTTAGCTATTGTGGCCATCTTCCAAGCTCTTTTCCCAGTGTTATTTGCTTCTCTATTTGCACTGGCAATAGCAAAACTAAAATTTCAAGGAAGTTGAAGGCAGGAGAAATGGTCACACTGTGCACCCCAGATACCTTGTTGACTAGGAATAAACAAAGCCCGATTCCTTTCTACAAATAAACAGCAAGAAACCAAAGTTTTGTATCATCTAAGAATACTCAAATCCTTCATCTAGTGCCAAGCATTGCAGGTTTACTCAGCTAACCAATGTCCATCCACTATTCAGCTTTCCAATGTGATTGCAATATATAAAACCAGCTTTTTTGGGAAATGTAGTTTTATAAAGTAGCAAATGCACACACACACGCACGCACGCACAAATTGGAGAGTGATTACTGACCTGTTGCAATAGAACTACACCAAAAAATAAAAAAAGAAGGCTGCTATTGAGGATGGGCCTTAAGCCCTAGTACATTGAGAGCCCAAAAAAGAAAAGTACGAGGTCTTCTGCGTCGTACAATAATTATAATGCAGACTGACAATTTAAACTAACTCACCTACTAACTTAGTGTGAATGGAAAAAACAAGAATTCTGATCATGTTTCTTCTATTTCCCTTTCTCATATGAGTTATGACTCTCTTTAAGATCCACCCAAAAAAAAAAAAGGCAATTAAACAATAGCACATGATTTTTAGAATTGAATTAATGGTTAAATTTCGACTATATGAATGCATCCACAATATATGGGGCTTTAAGGAATTTCAAAGGGAAAACTTCGGTGGTTGATTATTGCTAGTTGTTCATGCATGCCGTCCTGCTTGTGATTACCAAGGGAAGCTGTACAATAAATTGAATCTACCTTATTCTCCACAATTTTGAAATAATAAGGGGGGGGGGGCAAAGATTCCAAGTTGACGAGAATCATCAAAATTGTGGAGGTCAGGTTGAGCCAAAAGCAATATGAACACTTGTAAAATAAATAAAGGTTAAGAAGTGTTAAACCGGTATTTAGTATTAATATTTTAATACTTAAGTTAGTTAAGAGAGACAAACGAGAATAAAAAGAAAAGAAAATGGTGTGTAAATGAGAGGTATGTAGGAGATTTATAGGAAGCTTACCCAACAAAGGGCAATAGCTCTCTTCTCTTTATAGGAGGTTACTAGCAAAAGGTCATGCTGTAGTTGCGATTAGTAGCAACCATCGTGGCTTATAGCCATGGCTACTGTGACATTGCACATCCAATATTGGCTTCAATTATGATAGTGTGCCTTAATTTAGAACCTTTGCTTACTACCATCTATCCCGGCTCAGACGGTCGTGCAATCTGTTGGCTTGAAGGACAATGTTTTTCTTTGAAGGTCATAGCTTAAGAATGAGTTGGATTGTGTCAGGTTACCAAATATGCCGCCAACATCAATGCCAGTAGGAATAGGGTTAAATTAAAAGCTCGTAATCCCACTTTGTGAATTCAATAAAGGTTGTGTTGGGGTTTACCTTTGTTTTATTTTTTTTGGGGGGGAGGGGTGGGGTGGGGGACTGATGGCTTCTTCTCAGTTGTGTGACGTTTTCATATTACTAAAAATTGAGAGTTTTCATATAATTATCTAATAATAATATTAAAATTAATTGAAGAAATCCATTTGGATTTTTTGCTTTCTTGCCACCAACCCACTTTATCGACTGCCGAAGACAATTTCGAGAAAAAGAAAAAAAAAGTCATTCGGCAATAGTGTCAATATGGTGCAAGAGTCAATAACGATGTTGCCCGCAGAGGAACCACTAGAAGGGTTATTGTATGATATTTTCACATCTCCAACACTGATTGCTTCTGAGGTGAGATGGTAGAAGTAATATGTGTTGCCTAAGAAGATTAGAACGCTTCTCATTGCAGTTGCCACCATTATCGTTCCCACAGCCAAAGACGACCTCAGGCAAGGATACAGGTTGGCTACTTGTGGAATCTAAAGTGATAGTGTCGACAGCAAGATTTATCAATGTTGCTAATTTTCTTCTTATTATTGGTAACTGTTGTTTTGAGCACATCAACAGAAATTCTAATCTCTAATCATAATTTAACAAAAACAAGATACCATACTAAGTAATTTAATCTCATTGTCTGATTTTACTATATATATATATATAAAACTTTATATTTTTATACTTTCACTCTCGCTTCCTTAATAAAACTTGACTTGATTTATCAAAAAATAAAAATAAAAATAAAAAACAGAACCTGCTAACCTGCATGTCGTTCTAAATGAAACTTTGAGATTAACGTTTTACTTTTAACGTAAAATTGTTGCATTGTTTGGCGACCGAACACTTTAAATATTGAGGATAAAGAGTTTAATACTTAATTATGAACTGGATAACGAAATAATTTAGTAATTGTTGGCCGCAACTGCAAACATGAATCCCATTTCATAATAAGTTGATAGCTGCTTCCAAGTGATTGGAAAGCATATTTTTCACCAAGCATCTTTACATAACAATGTAATGTTTAAAATATTTTTGTTTTAATTATCAGAAGACTAAGAAACTTGCAGGAATGTTCTACGTAACAAAAGCTTTTAGAGTTCTGCTGGTCTCTTCCCATTTGATTATTTTGAGTTCCTTGTCTTGTTAACTAAAAACCCCTTTTCTTTTTTTTTTCTTTTTTTTTCGGTTGTATTAATTTCGTCTATCAATACTCATGCAGTCTTCAAAAATGACAAACATTGACGACCAATTAGGCTTTTAGTGGTCTGCTTAATTCAAGCAAATATTGTTTTCACCAAACTAATCGATCATTTTGTGCTTCTTTCTTTAATGTATATATATATATATATTGTTTTGGATAAAGTACAAATCAGTTCTCCAACTAAGTTAATTTGCCTCCAAAATAAATATACAAAAGAAAAAAAAAATCACTTCAATATCGATAGGGCCTGGGCCTCCGAGCTCCATGTCACTTTTTTTTTTTTTTAACTTTTTATAATAAAAAAATTTCTTAGATTGTAAATTATATATAATAAATGTTACATTATTTATTTATTTATTTATTGTAAATTAAAATGTCAATCTAGTCTATTGGATTCAAGATTTGAACTTAAGAATTATGCTTGGCCATTTTGGATTTGAGAATTGAATTCAAATTTTGAGTTTTTTTTTTTTTGTCTCACTTATAAAATTTGTCCCATTTGAAGTTATTCTGCATCTTTCTTAGTCTTCTAATGCAAGAGTTTCATGAGATTGTTTAATGCAAGTGGGCTTGGAGAATTGGGAGATGCAACATTTTGTGGGGGTAAAAATGATCCACCCGATCAATGGACGCATGGAATGCATTGGCTAACTGTTAAGCAAAGTCTGTTTAGAGTCACAGATTGCCTTTTCTTCAATTTGACGTGCATGGTGTACAAGCAATTGAGTCCCCCGTTACCGGCACAGAAGAAAATGGACAAGGATGGCCAGAACGATGGGCCTTACAATTTAAAATATTATTATTATCATTATTTACATTTCAAAGATTTTTGCCCATACTCATTATACATTGTACAACGAACTATCAATAGTAAATATATTTTACGTCTCGTTGTATATTTGAACAATTTTTGTTGCACGGGGGGGTGTACTTTTTAAGTGGAAAACTTCAAGTTTTAAAAAATAAAAATTTATTTTTTAATGTGGAAAACTCACATGACACATGACTTTATCTCTTTCTCTTTTTAAATCCTATATTCTCCTATCTTTATACTAAATAATGTATTGGTCAACAAAATATTCTGTTTTTAGATGATTTTTACTTTGAGACAATATAATTTCTAACAAATTCATCATTTTCAATTGTGTATATATATATATATATATATTTATTTATTTCAATTAAATCATGTTTAATTTTATTATTTTTCACATATAATATTGAAATAACTTCATTGATTGCCGAATAGATTATTTTATTCTAGTTTGCCAACGTCTTACGAATAATTAAAATTAATTAGAAAATAACGTGTTCTATTATCAAATTCTGATATTTATTAAAATATATTACATTGAATTTTTAAAATAATTTTAAGTACAGTATTTTTTTTTAGACCAATAAATATTGGAAATACTTCACTTATATATATATATATATAGTCGGTAAAATTATATAAAATCACATGTGCATATAGTTAACACTCATTATTCTAATAATGATGAAAAAAATTCATTCGTGCTACATATATTTATAAGATTTGTTACCAAACATTTTCCAAGAATTTTTAGGTCTCAATTTATGATCTTCATCGTAAATAAACTATTTAATCCGGCGGCAAGTCGATGGACTATAATTGGAACATCCAAAGTCATTTTTATTCCAGTGGCAATCGTCTCTGAACAGGCAATTATTCCATTGCTTTATCATTTCGCATTGTTGTTGTAATTGCTTTATAGTTGGTTCCAGCTGCTCTCTCTCTCTCTTTTCTTCCTTTTTTAGTAATCAACCTACTAAACGAACAACTTTAAAAGTAAAAAATAAACCTTTCAAAGCATTGGTATTATGGGTCATGTGTGTCCCTATCTCTGAGTTGCTATATTATATATATATATATATATATATATATATATATATTGTTTTACATGCTTTCAGCTGTAAGTCTTTCTTCCTTTTTCTGGGTGACATTCTTGGTTTGGAGCTCTTATTTTATAAGTCTTTCACCCTTATTAATTAAGTTATATATATATATATATATATATATATATATATATGTATATATAAAGAGAAAAGAAATTAATAACAAGCTCGGAAGAGAGCGAGAGGAGTAAATATATATCTTTTTGTCTCATATAAAGAAAGTCTGACACACAACATGAAGGGAGAAAAAGGTGAATTTAATGGTGATGAGTAACCTAGCACACGAAGAAGATTAAGGGCCAAACTTATAATTAGACAGTAGTGCAGTCCATAGGTTTGAAAGACAGAGTCTTTGCCTCAGGGTCATAGCCCACCAACAAGTTGGCCTGCGCCAAGTTGCCAAATATGGAACCATCATCAGCATTGGCAGGACTGAAAGGCAAATCATGCAACTCCCTGCGCAACTTCAATGAAAATTGTGTCCACATTTAGCTTCACGTGCGCGCCGTTGAAGTGGGTGGCGAATATGGGAATCTTGGGGTGAGAATCAAGAGTGTAAAAAGGTTGATGAACTCCCATTTGGATCATCAGTCTGCTGGCCGCCAGACACTTTGTCAACAGCTGCAGTCAATTTTGAGAAGAAGTCTTGTGGAACTAGCGTCAAGGTAGTGCCTGAATCGATTATAATGTTTCCTAGGGAGGAGACACTATATGGTATTTTCACATCTTCAACGCTAATTGCTTCTAGAGTGAGATAATAGAAGGTATCTTGGTCTCCAGCAATTAGTGGGGTGGACACAGCTCCTTTTCCTGAAACTATAGCATTGTCACCAATACTCAAATGTGCTAGAGACATGACACTTCAAAGGGACATAATTTAGATGATAGGAAGTTGTGAACAAAGGGGCGTCAATTAATCTGGACTGCACTTTTATGTTCCTGGCTAGAATCAGAAGGCCAACTGGTAAAGGTACATTGGACGAGCATTCAAAAGTACTTTGTTTTTTTTTTTTTTAAACCTACTCTATAGATGACTTTTGAGTTCTGAGCTTTGATTGTTAATCTAATTGATTCATTGCTTATTCACTTATTCGTTAGGTTGCATGAAGCCTCATTTATGAAGCTGTTATATTACATGTGGAATCTTTATCGATGGTTACATCTATTCGTTTTTGTGTCACATTTGACAGTTGTTAATTGTGGACCCTCGGGTGTGAAATTGAAACCAAAAGTTTACTAGAACAAAAGGTTTAAGTGAATGATAGACGGAATAGATGAGATAAAATTTAAATTATTAATTACAAATGCAAAAAAAAAAAAAAAAAAACAAGGGATCACAATTATCAATGGCAACTAATAGAGAAAAAAAAAAATTCACTTCATACCATCCTATTTGTGGATGTTGTGTCCTCTTATCTTTTTTCATATAACAATATGTGTGATGAATTGGGAGTGACTTTTTGTTGGGAAAAAAAAAATCTCTCTTAAAAGGTTTTGCTCGTGGTTGGGTTGTGGGAGGCATTCAATTACAAATGAGAAAATAAATTAAAATACATATTTAAAATTAATATAGTAACTCTGGGATTTTTAGGAGTATCCATATGTCCAAACTTCATCATTTATGCCAACCCAGACTCAAAGCATGACATGTGGTTGAATATTCTTATGCATAATTACCACATTTACTTCGAAGATTTTATTGAATATATGTAATTTTGCACAATGTAGATAGTTCCTACACAAAATGCATTTCACGATCCTAAATTATTGGAAAACAAATTAAAGCCATCTAGCAATAGATTGGTAATTATAATGCCTTATGGCCAAAGTTCCTGTTTGCTTGATCTGGCTCCAAATCTTGACATAAAAGCAAAAGATTGAACAAAATAAAAACTCTGAAAGAGATTTTTTTTTTTTTTTGTGGTTTCATTCTAATTCTACCTATTCCCTCACAAAGTTATTCATATAATATTAAGTGAAATGATATTATATTAATGAAAGAGAATGATACCAAAAAAAAAAAAAATCTACAATCTTATATGTTTAGTTAGTTTTATTCCCTTTCTATATATATAAACACTTACAAATTGATTACAAATGATCGATTATATTCGAGATTCAAGAAGCAAAACAAGAAAACAATTAAAAGTTATAATTAAAGCATTCTTGGGGTTTCCTCTTGAAGGAAAATAAAATAATAGACTCCCTACTTGCACTGCTGCTAGTAAATTAAAGGGGTTTACTTTTGATGTTAATGTTTTATTTAATTTCAATGATTGCAATCCTTATAGGTTCAAGAATACACCTTTTTTTTTTTTTTCCTCAAGTTTCTATAACTAGTTGGGATATTCTTAGGAGACAGAATTCTAAACGACCAATATGCATTAACAAGGAAAAAAGAGAGAAGAAAATTTGAGCCGTTCTTAATCACATGCATTAAAGATTAATTAGACAATAGTTCATAAAAATATAAAAAAAGATATAATTCTGGAAACAAATTAAGCACTTTCAATGGCTAACAATCATACTAATTAGACTGTGCTGCAGTCTGTTGGCTTGAAGGACACAGTTTTCTTCACCAGATCATAGCCTACCAGAAAATTGGATTGTGCCAAGTTTCCATATATTGATATATCATCGGAAGGCCCAAACGTAAAGCACGTAACACCCTCTTCTACTTCAAGAAATAAGGTATCAGGATCTAGCTTCAAATCTGCACCTTTGAAGTGTGCTGTGATTGTGGGGATATTGAGATCGGAATCAGTACTGTAGCAAAGCAGACCAGCAAGATCTCCTGGGGCTTGGACTTGTTTTCCGCCAACCACTCGGTTAACTTCCGTTGACAATGAGGAGAAAAATGTCTCAGGCACTAGTGTCAATGTAGTGCCAGAGTCTATGATTATGTTTCCCTCATCTCCAGAACTGGAAAATGATATTTTCTTGTTTCCGACGCTGACTGCTTCAAGGATAAGAGTGTAGAATGTTTCTTCTTCGCCTGCAACCATTGGTGTAGATACTACACCCCTCCCTGAAAGCACAGCATTGCTACCGAAATTCAAAGTGCTTGTGTTTTTACTGGAAGTGAGTGGCACCAAGCAATAGGAAAATTTTCCATCAATAGAAGAACTCAATTGCCTGACAAGTGAAAGGGGGCCGCCTCCTAGGCCGACGATGCCCGATCCCTTCTCGTCGAATGTTCCACCATTGTCAAATCCACAGCCGAAGGTTGTTTTTGGGAAGGAAACGGACCGGCCTGTTGTGGAACCTAGAGTGACCGTGTCAGCAGCAATATTTCCATTAGTGTAGGATTGATCTCCATAGCTATATTGATACTTGCAAGTACCTCCACTTGAACAACTGGGGGATGGAAGATAGTTGCATTGTTTCGTATTGCACCGAATGTTTCTGTATGTTTTGGAAGAGCGGGGTTTGAAAAGTGGAGCATCTTGCTTGTAACAATCGCTGCAAGGCTGGCATTGAGTCCATATAAGGTCACTTCCCGTATCTGCTATGGCTAGAATCCCAAAAGCTGGGGTGCCTAGTGAAAGTTTCATGAGGTATGAGCCTTGGTTGGATATCACAGTTGAGCGGGGATTCTGAGCTAGCTCAACACCAGTTGGGGAAAAGTGATTGACTCGACTGAAGGAGCGACGGAACGCATTGGCCGAGCGTTGAGCAAGAGTTTCCTGAGGGTTGTAGAAGGGGGAATTTGGAGAATCCCTGTTGATCAGTCCTACACTAAAGCCACCCTTTTTGGCCTCTGCAAAGTTGAAGCTAGAAACGCAAGAAATCGCCATTGTTATTATGGCTAAAACAATGGAGACATTTTTTATTGAAGGGGGTGCCATGGCTATGAGAATGGAAACACAAAGACGATTATTTGTTTTGGCTTGCTGGATAGTGTTATGCTTATATGTATATATAGAGAGAAGTATCACGGATGAACCTATGGTGGCCGGTGGAGGGCGTTTTAATATCATGGATTCTATAGGAAATTTGGAATATTGCAGTATGATACAGTGCATGATGATGCTAGCAATGAATCGTTTTTCAACTGTGCAAAGACAAAATCTTTTCTGGTTTCGTAAACACCCAAGAAAGAAAGAATTATTGGCACATTTAATTCCTGGATGTACAAAATCTTTTTTATTGACTCTAGCGATTCAGTTGTCAAATTCTTGGAGGATGACAGCTTCAATTCCTTAAATTCCTCTTTTGTTACCATTTACATGGGATCTTGTTTTTAGACAAGGTTCAATGGATTGTATTGATTAGTGATTTTCTAGCTTCCCAAAATTCATTCTCTTGAAGGATTCATGGACCCCTGTAATTGTTTTTCATAATTTCCTAACAAATAAAGCCACTTCAACAGATATTATTCTCATGAAAAATGAGGAACATAATTTAGTGATGTTTAACATTATTTTTATATAAGTACAATTAACTTACGATTCTTGAAAGATCATACCATGCGGTAAATCAGGCCATTGTTTATTGCTGCCTCACGCTTCAGATTCATTTCTTTAAAAAGTGGCCATACATTGCAGGGGGCTGTACATATTCTGCAACCGCCCCCCCCTCAACTCCCTTTTTTTCTTTTTTTTTTTTCTTTCTTTCTTTTTCTTTTGATTACGTTTTCTCTTCTCTTGAATGTTACGTCTATTTGAATTGGACGCGAAGCATTGCAGTGTTTAGTCGCGTTTAGGGTTTGATGTAGCGTTTATGAAACCAACGGTTAGAGGACAGGGCAATTAAACAAGCGTCTCTATCGATTCAAGTTGCTATGCTTTTTCTCTCCCTTAACTCTCTCAATTTCTGGATGAAAAAACTCTTCTTTTATCTTCCGCAAATTTTACTAATTAGTCAATTACAACAAAACTCATTGATAATGTCAAAGAGCGTTTATTGTTTTATGCGCTGCATAATTAGACATTATACGAATTGTAGTCATATTGCTAAGCCATAGTCTTTTTATCTGTTTTTAGTTTTGTGGGACTATTTTATACTCTAATTTATTAGTATTTTTCCTTTTTGCATGTGTGTGTGTGTGTGTTAATAATATAATCCGAATAAAACTTATTAATAATTTTGCAAAAGTTTCTTATGATAAATTTATTTATTTTTAATGATTAAGTAACAAAAAAAATTCAACTAAATGGTATCATAAATTTAACTCTTGTGAAAATCAAGTCTTAAGAAACTACATGAATTCTTGTTTTTCATTCATTCATTCATAATTGAATCAAGTTTGTCGTGGGGATGTTCCATGTCACAGGTTATATTAGTTAGGAAAAATAAAATAAAAAATCAAATACTTTAAACCTAGGAAAGACGGATAGGCCTCCAAATGGGAGAATGCTTCAAACATGGACATGCACAAAGATGTGTATGATATGACAAAAAGTTTTCTTCAAAAACACAAAAACGAAAAGCTTGGACTTGCATATTAAACAAGTATGATCAGACTGTCAAAACGTATTTTCGGATAATTTTGTAAATAATTTTATTTTCTTAAGAAAATAAAAGAATAAATGAGCATTTTATTGCTTATAACTAATTGATAAGATAAAAAAAAATATATTATTATTATTATTATTATTATT